>SJYA01001468.1:0-78366 GCA_006410615.1 Neotragus moschatus | reverse complement strand
TTTCCAGTAGTCATGTATGGATGTGAGAGTTGGACTGTGAAGAAAGCTGATTGCCAAAGAATTGATGCTTTTGAACTGTGGTGTTGGAGAAGACTCTTGAGAGTCCCTTGGACTCCAAGGAGATCCAACCAGTCCATTCTGAAGGAGACCAGTCCTGGGTGTTCTTTGGAAGGAATGATGCTAAAGCTGAAGCTCCAATACTTTGGCCACCTCATGTGAAGAGTTTACTCCTTGGAAAAGACTTTGATGCTGGGAGGGATTCGGAGCAGGAGGAGAAGGGGACAACAGAGGATGAGATGGCTGCATGGCATCACCTACTTGATGGATGTGTGTTTGAGTGAATTCAGGGAGTTGATGATGGACAGGGAGGCCTTGCCTGCTGCAATTCATGGGATCACAAAGAGTTGGACATGATTGAGCAACTGAACTGAACTGAACTGAATGAGTCTCCTCACTTTAAGTTCTCATGTTGTTTTTGTAAGCATGCATGTGTTTCTATAATATGCATGTTTCCGTAAACATGCATCTATATGCATTTCAATGAATTCCTAGGATTCATGTAAACATATATTAAATTTCTGTTTAATATTATAAAAAATTACTGATAAGCACATATTTTTCCATTATTTAAAGTAATTTCAGTTTTGTCCTAAACAATATATATGTGTATTGTCAATAATTTTTGCTTTCTTTTCAGTAGAAATGAAAACCATTTTCAAAAAATCTCACCAAAGGCTGATGTGAAAATATTATTTGGGCTTTACGACATCAAAGCAAGTCAACATGATACTGATTTTCACAGCAGCAGGTTAGAAATGAGTACTTTTGTGTTAGCATATTTTCACATTTATTTCAGAATTATTTTAATCCTAGAGAGTAGTTTAGAATCACCTCAGAATATGATCAAGGAGTCTTTAAATCTGGTTATGGATGCTTTCTGTGATAGAAATAATTCTATATTAGGCATTAGTGTGTTTTATAAAAAAGTTTACCTGTTGATTTACAGAACTACATGTTTTCATCATATTCCTCTTCTTCATTATAAAACAATGGTAATAGCAAAATTTAATTTCTGTTTATATAACACAATATAATTCAGAAAAAGTATAGCAATTATTTCCTTAAATTATTTTTATTGAGATATAATTGACATGTAACAAATTAGTTGCAGATGTACAACATAATTTCAATATATGTATACATATTAAAAATGTACAGAATGGTGATTATAGTCAATAGAACTATATTGTGTATTTGAAAACTGATGGGAGAAAAATGTTTATTGATATTAGCCTTTTTTAAAAAAAGGGTGATACATTCAAGTTTGTATTTAAAAATCTGTATAGCAATGACTAAAACATGGAAATTAAATAGAATAAATAGTTTTTATAAAAGCTTTGGTTTTAAAAACAAAATTGCCTATTGATAGTTTGACATATTTTAAAAATTCATGTATTATTAACAATAAATATTAAAATCATGCTTCCAACTTTTCACTATTAATAGTTTCTTATCCTATACTCCTAAAAGAAGTCAACTATTTCTATATGCCTTTACTGTAATAATTGCTGCAGTCTGGAATAAAACCTCTTATTCTTGCAGATAGTGTGCATGCCTAGCTTATCAAGTGACCCTCAAAACTGCTCACTCAGGTTCTAAAATTTTATGTGGCTATTTCAAATAGCAATATATAATACAAACTATTCTATATCTTGTTTCCCACCATCCTTAAATAATATAGCTTGGATCTATTTATTGACTCTATGACAATTTTTCTATAAATATATTGTGACGTATTTAACCAGTTGATTATGTTGCCAATTTCAGTTTTTTCCTCTCCATTGCTTTAGAAATTAATGTGATGATTTCTCTACTATGCTATAAATATTATGAATGTATATTTATATATGCACTCTTTTATTTTTCTTCATGTTCATACATACATGCAAACATACAATTACATTTCTATAAATTTTTTAAAAGCATGTAATCTCTAACTGTGAGACATGGGACTTTAGAATATGGAACAAAGCAAAACTTTGTTTCATAGCTATGTAAAAATATTTGGGAATCATGAAATAATTGATTAATGTGCATGTAGTTTTTGTCTTGTGTACTCTGCATTAAAGTTCACATTATTCTAAGTTTACTTCCCTAAATCACTATGTGTTCTTAACAGTATCATTCACATTACTAATAAAACTGCTTACTATGCTTTTTCTTTTAATTAGAAAAGCACAACTTTGGTCTTGTGGTTTTCTGGAAATGTTCTTAATTAAAGTGCAATATGGTGCCAAAAGTAAACAAAATTAGCTATATAGTTACAGCACGTAACTGGAGAAGGAAATGACAATCCATTCCAGTATTCTTGCCTGGAAAATCTCATGGACCAAGGAGCCTCATGGGTACAGTCCATGGAGCTGCAAAAGAGTCAGACACGATTTAGTGACTAAACAACAATAGCAAGTAACAAAGTACATTTTATAGTAGGAGGGTAAACTGCAGATACTTTAAAAGCAAAAGGTAAAAGATTGAAATAAGATGTCTCACAGTTAAATGCTCATATCTTGTTTTAAACATAACAACCATCATTTCTCATTTATTTCTTTTAAAAAGATATATACTGTGAGATATTTAACTACATAAATGATTATATCTAATTTATTGAGTTAGTGTGAATATAATGAAAATAAATTTATTCTATAATGCATCATATACAAACATTGTTGAGAATTAAAATATGTTTCAATTTCACCAAAGAAGCTATTTCAAGAAATCTAGTCTTGTTTTGTTTTGTTTGTAAAAGCAAATATACTTTTATGCATGATATACAGTCATTAAGCATTTACTACATGCCAGGAAATCTACATTATTTCACTTAATAGGACCATTATCATGAAAATGATGTCATCACTTATCTTCTTATAGGTGAGGGAAAATGGCAAATTGTTCAGTGTCACACAGCTAAAAGTGTCAGAGCTGATATGTTAATATATATTTTTAATTAGAAAGTTAAATTTCTAATTTAGAGTATTTAAATTACATACTCTGAACAAGATATATTAATGAAATAAGCTTCACATTTTGTCTTTTTTGATGGCATTAATCTTATGTTTCATTTTTTGGTCTTTACTCAACAAAGTGCTTTATAAACCAAACATATTATTAATACATTATAATCTTTTGTGAGTCAATAATAGTGTGTGGATCACATTAAACTGTGGAAGATTCTTAAAGAAATGGGAATATCAGACCACCTTACCTGCCTCCTGAGAAACCTGTATGCAGATCAAGAGCAAGAATTAGAACTCGATATGGACTTACTTATTGGGAAAGGTTCAAAATTGGGAAAGGAGTATGTCAAGGCTGTATATTGCCATTCTGCTTATTTAACTTATATGAGAGTTCATCATGCAAAATGCTGGGCTGAATAAATCACAAGCTGGAATCAAGATTGTGGGGAGAAACATCAACAATCTCAGATATGGAGATAATACCACCCTAGTGGCAGAAAGTGAAGAGGAACTAAAGAGCCTCTTGATAAGGGTGAAACAGGAAAACAAAAAAAGCTGGCTTAAAACTCAACATTCAAAAACTGAGATCACAGCATCTGGTCCCATCACTTCATGGCAAATAAAAGGGGAAAAAGTGGAAACAGTGGCATATTTTATTTTCATGGGCTCCAAAATCACTGCTGACAATGACTGTAGCCATGAAATTAAAAAGACTTTCTCCTTGGAAGAAAAGCTATGGTCACATATTAAAATGCAGAGAAGTGATATCCCTTTGCTGACAAAAGATCCATATAGTCAAAGCTATGGTTTTTCCAGTAGTCATGTATGGATGTGAGAGTTAAAGAAGGCTGAGCACCAAAGAACTGATGCTTTCGCACTATGGTGCTGGAAAAAAGACTCTCGAGAGTACCTTGAACAGCCCAGAGATTAAACCAATCAGTCCTAGAGGAAATCACTCCTGAATATTCATTGGAAGAACTGGTGCTGAAGCTGAAGCTCCAATACTTTGGCCACCTAATGTGAAGAGCCAGCTNCTTTCGCACTATGGTGCTGGAAAAAAGACTCTCCTGAGTACCT
Source organism: Neotragus moschatus (assembly GCA_006410615.1). Lineage (NCBI taxonomy): Eukaryota > Metazoa > Chordata > Mammalia > Artiodactyla > Bovidae > Neotragus > Neotragus moschatus. Next base: position 74,275 of record SJYA01001468.1, on the reverse strand, counting down.
TGAACAGCCCAGAGATTAAACCAATCAGTCCTAGAGGAAATCAATCCTGAATATTCATTGGAAGAACTGGTGCTGAAGCTGAAGCTCCAATACTTTGGCCACCTAATGTGAAGAGCCAGCTCATTGGAAGAGACCCTGTTGCTGGGAAAGACTGAAGGCAGAAGGAGACAGAGACGACAGAGGACGAGATGGTTGCATGGTATCACCTACTCAGTGGAGATGAACTGAGCAAATTCCAGGAGACAGTGAAGGACTGGGAAGCCTGATGTACTGCAATTAATGAGGTCACAAGGAATGGGACACAACTTAACAANTGCTGGGAGGGATTGGGGGCAGGAGGAGAAGGGGACGACAGAGGATGAGATGGCTGGATGGCATCACTGACTCGATGGGCGTGAGTCTGAGTGAACTCCGGGAGTTGGTGATGGACAGGGAGGCCTGGTGTCCTTCAATTCATGGGGTCTCAAAGAGTCAGACACGACTGAGCGACCGAACTGAACTGATGATTAAGTTTCAGATATTTTTCTAAATATTTACACACAATGTGTCATTTGTTGCATAGAGAAACCCAAAGAGACTTGTAATGCATTTAGTATCTTTTGAAGATAAGAAAATCGGGATCTAGAAAATATTGCTAATGTGCCAATAATGTCTTGGGGCAGATAGGGGAGACACTAAGAAAATAGAGAACAAAAGGTAGTAGCAGGGAAATACCAAAGGAGAAGCAGACTAAGAAAGAGGAGGAGGAGGAAGAGAAGAATATGGGAGAAGTAAAAAAGAAATGAAAATACAGGAGAAAATTATCAAGAAAGAAGCAGCAACTTACAGTAGACTATCAATAAAAAAGAGAGAAATGAAAAGACAGGAGAAAGTGATGAAGAAAGAAGCATTAACTTGCTGAGAAAGACAGGTGAGAGCGTCAGTCACTCAACTGTATCTGGCTCTTTGCTGACTGCATGAACTGTAGCCCGCCAGGCTTCTCTGGCCATGGGATTCTCCAGGCAAGAATGCTGGAGTGGTTTGCATTCCCTTCTCCAGGGGATCTTCCTGACCCCTGGATCGAACCTGGGTCTCCTGCCTTGCAGGCAGAATCTTTACTGTCTGAGCCACAGGGAAGCCAACTGTATATCAAGTAGACTCATTAATGTAATAAAAATGGGCTGAATTATTTAAAAGATACTCATTAAATGAAATAAAGGACTAGCAATAAAGAAGGATGAAATATATATAATGGCGAAAACAAAATGAAAGCTGTGATGGTTATACTGTTATATGAAAAGAATTGAGAGTCTTAAAGCATGCGAAGACAAATTATTTTATGTAAGTAAGGATAAATCCACAAAAAGAACATAGAGTTTGAAATACATTAAAAATATCTAGGGACAATATGTGAATAAATTGATCAAAGTTTATTAATCAGACTTTAGTATTACATCTCTCCTTCAGTTTTAAAGATATAATTGATATATAGCACTGTATAAGTTTAAGGTATATGGCACAATGATTTAACTTACATACACCATGAAATTATTTCCACAGTAAACTTAGTGAACATCCATCATCTCCTACATACTCAAAATAAAAAGAAAAAAATCCTTTTTCTCGTGGTAAGAGTTCTCCAGATTTATTCTCTTAACCACTTGCATATATAACATAGAACAGTGTTAATAACATTTATCATGTTTTCTGTTACATTCCTATCTACTATTTATGTAGTTGGCTTCTCTGGTGGCTCAGTGATAAAGAATCTGCCTGTAATGCAGGAGACGTGGGTTCTATCCCTGGGTTGGGAAGATTCCCCTGGAGAATGAAATGGTAACCCATTCCCAGAATATTTGCCTAGAGAATTTCCCTGACAGAGAAGCCTGGCAGACCTCCGTCCATGGGGTTGCAAAGAGTAGCACACGACTGAGCAACTAAAACACACTATTTTTCTGGATTTTTGTGGTTAACAGAGGCAGGGGGTAACTGGAAGGGGAACTATCTTCATCCGGTTACCCCCTGTCTCTGTTAACCACAATCTGACCTCTATACTGTGAGTTTGAGTTTGAAGTATAATTGACTCACAACACTATGTTAGTTCCCAGTATGTATGTTGGTCGTTCAGTCATGTCAGACTCTTTGTGACCCATTGACTGTAGCCCACCAGGCTTCTCTGTCCATGGAATTATCCAGGCAAGAATACTGGAGTGGGTTGCCATTCCTTTCTCCAGGGAGTTCCTGGTATACAACATAGTATTCAGTATTTCTATACATTACAAAATGATCACCAAGGTAAGTCTAGTTACCACCTGTCACCATACAAAGATATTATATTTTTATTGACTATATTCCCCACACTGTACATTTCCTCCCTGTGACTCACTTATTTTGTATCTGAAAGTTTGTAACTCTTAATCTCCCTCACCTATTTCTCTCATCCACCCATCCCACTCCTTACTGGCAACTACCTGTTTGTTCTCTATATCTCTTAAATATGACATTTTTATGTCTATTCATTTGTTTTGTATTTTAGATTCCATATATAAGTAAAATCATATGGTATTTGTCTTCTCTCTATCACTTATTCTACCATGATACCCTCTAGATTCATCCATATGATTGCAATTGGCAAGATTTCATTCTTCTCTATGGCTGAATAATATCCTATTGCATGTGTATATGCGCATATATAAATAATATCTTTTTATCCATTCATGTATTGATGAGCCACTTACGTTGTTATCAAATCCTGGCTGTCATAAATAATGCTGTAATGAACATAGGAGTGAATATGCTTTTTTAATTAGTATTTTCATTCTCTTCAAATACCCAGGAGTGTTGGATCATATAGTTCTGTTTTTAATTATTTTGAGGAAACTCCATACATTTTCCATAGTGGCTACATCAGTTTATATTACCACCAATAGTGTATGAATGTTCCTTTTTTTCCATATTCTCCCCAACACTTGTTATTTGTTGATAACAGCCACTCTGACAGGTGTGAAATGACATCTCATTGTGGTTTTGACTTGCATTTCCCTGATGACTAGCAATGTTGAGCATCTTCTCATGTATCTGTGGGCCATCTGTAAGTTTCTTTGGGAAAATATCTTTTTAAGTCCTCTGTCCATTTTCTAATCAGGTTGTTTGTTTTTGTTTCTGTTTTATTTCTTGATGTAGAAGTGTTTGATATTTTGGATATTAACCCATTGTCAGATTTATCTTTTGTAACTATCTTCCATTCAGTAGGCAGTGTTTTCCTTTTGTTAATAATATCCTTTTCTGTGCAAAACTTTCTAGTCTGATGTAGTCCTATTATTATTATTATTTTTGCTTTTGTTTCTCTTACCTGAAGAGAGACAAGTCAAAAAAAAAAAAACCGTGCTAAGACCTGTGTCAAAGAGCATACTGCCTATGCTTACTTCTCAGGGTTTTATGGTTTCAGGTCTTACACTAAAGTCTTTAATCCACTTGAGTTAACTTCTCTGTATGGTATGATTAACTAGTCCAGTTTGATTCCTTTGCATGTAGCTGTTTAGTTTTCCCAGCACCACTTCCTGTACAGATTGTCTTTTCCCTCTTGCATAGTCCTGCCTTCTTTGTCATAGGTTAATTGGCCATTCAAGTGTGGGTTTATTTCCGGACTCTCTATTCTAGTCCATTGATCTATGTGTATGGTGGAGATTTTAATATAACATTTTAAGCAATATAATGAAAAAGTGAATTGAAGATTTAAACTATAGCATTGTTATTCATAGTTTAAAATATGTAACAGAAAATTTATCCTTAAAAATTGTTTTAATCATCCATAGGAACTTTGGAGAAGGAAGTGGCAACCCACTCCAGTGTTCTTGCCTGGAGAATCCCAGGGATGGGGAGCCTGGTGGGCTGTCGTCTATGGGGTTACAAAGAGTTGGACATGACTGAAGTGACTTAGCAGCAGCAGGAACTTTGTTGATAATAGCACATATTAGGGGAAAAATTGAAGTTCAATAATAGAGGAAAATTTATAGATATTACAGAGAAACATACTAGAATAATGGCTTCCTGATGATCTAACAACATGGAAACAATTCTCATTTTATTTTAAGAAGAAATATCAGGTTACTGTTTGACAGCCCATTCTGGGATATTAATATTTTATAAAATGATTGAATTATATAAGTAAGTCTAGAATCATTCTTTTCTTTAAATTTCCTTATATTTTTCAAATGACCTACAATGCACTACTTTGGTAAACAGATAATGGCCAAAAATGCAATTTTAGAAACCAACTTTATTTTTCTAATAAAATGTCAACTGCACGTTTTGATTTATGTAGATAGTGTTTAGAATTTTTTTGTTGAAATTTTAATTATGTAAGAATGAGATACAAAGAATTTAATGAAGTTGTACTTTTTTCATCTTGATCAATGGTTTCTATCAAATGAAAAAATTCATTCAAGTGAAATATCATCCCCCTCCCCCCACTACATATACACAAACCCACCACCATGCATATCACATTTGCATCTGGTATTTTTGCTTTGAGTCCATATTAAAAATATTTGTTTTCTTGTTGCATTGGTTGGTGTGAAAGAACCCTTAAAATGTATATTTCCAAACACTGTTTGGCTTCTTAAGGAGCTACCTATTATTTTGAGAATGGGACTCCTGCTGCTGCCAGTTTGAGTTGCTATGAAGATCAAAGATGAGAAGTAAAATTACAGCTCTTAAATTTTTTTTTGAAAAGAAGATGTCAACTTTCTGACATTAGGCACTGCAATCAATCCTTATCATTCTTCCATTCTCAGGAATAAGTGGGGAAAAAGATCATTTCAAAACGAAATTATTGCCTCACTATCAGATAGTAGTTTAAAAGTTCTTTGTACACCAGATTTTTGTTTCTTTTCATATATCTTGGACATTGAAAGAGAGTTGATATAAAATTTCTTAACGTTTTCATAGATGGATTTAGTCTCTTCCCTTATCTTTTAGAATGTTCTTACTAAAGATTCTTCTTTTAAAAATTTTTTATTTTACTTTTATTTGGAGGATAATTACTCTACCATATTGTGATGGCTTCCAGCATACATCAACATGAACCAGCCATAGGTATACATAAGTACCATCTGCTCCTAAACTGCCCTCCCATTACCCTCACTGTCCCACCCCTCTAGGTCATCACAGAGCCCCAGCTTTGGGTTACCTGCATCATGATCTGAGAGAGTAGTATTGAAACGTATACATTACCACAAGTAAAGTAGATAGTGGGAATTTGCTGTATAAAGATTCTTGATTATGTCCTTTTATCATTTCAACATCCCCACAATGAGGTAACCATTTCTCTTGTATACGACCATATTAATAGTGGTCTCCCAGATAATCATACATTAGTACCATAGAGATATGGACTAAATATTCATAACAAAAATAGGACACATTTTTTTGCTATCATTAGAGATTTTTTCATATCAAGATAGTCATCACAATATATAAAATATTAAAAAAATAATATATATATGCACTGTAGTGACTTAACTTATCACAAATTAAATCAGTGAAAACTTATGGTGCGAACCTAAATATATTTTTGACTGACTCGGTAAACAAGATGGCCAATGTGAAAATTAAATGGTAATTAACAGCAACAAAGATTTTAAGATGGTCAAAATACATTCTGAGTTTCTAGAACGATTAAACACTGTCATTATCAGACAAATGGATGAAGTCAGTGGGGGGAGGTATCTTAATGAGATGGTTAATCTGTGCTTGATGGTAAAATATGTAGTAAAGACCTTTTGAGAAACATATGTAATTTCAGAAATCACACCATCTCCTGGAAAAAGTATACAGATGTAACAGAATCAAATCGGTAGCAGATGAAATTGAGGGAAATAGCAGACTGTATCAAAGTAGTCACACACATTGAATCTGCTATGAGCAGTCTTTAACATTTTGAACCTGGCCCCTCCACCCATGGGATTTTCCAGGCAAGAGTACTGGAGTGGGTTGCCATTGCCCCCTCCAACACATATATTCAGTGGGTGATAAAAAAAAAAAAAAAAAAAGAATGCATCAAAAAAACAATGGGTCAACAGTACTTTAGATATTCTTTTTTTAAAGTAAGTTAATATTAAGAGTGGAAAGTGCTTTTAAAGATTGGCTTATGGTTTACCAGTACAGAATTTGTCAGAAAAATATTGGCCAGTTTTATTTTTCTTCATGGAGAAATATATATATATAATACAAGGAGAAAAAACTGGATAAAGTGAAATACTTTGTTCTTTAATGATAGTTATAAATTGGGTATAATGGCACCCCACTCCAGTACTCTTGCCTGAAAAATCCCATGGCCAGAGGAGCCTGGTAGGCTGCAGTCCATGGGGTTGCTAAGTCGGACATGACTGAGCAACTTCACTTTCACTTTGCACTTTCGCGCCTTGGAGAAGGAAGTGGCAACCCATTCCAGTGTTCTTGCCTGGAGAATCCCATGGCCGGAGGAGCCTGGTGGGCTGCCATCTATGGGGCCGCATAGAGTCAGACACGACTGAAGCAACTTAGCAGCAGCAGCAGCAGCAACAGACTTTTTTTCAAAGCTGTAGTTTTGTTAGTCACTCAGTCATGTCTGACTCTTTGCAGCCTCATGGATTGTAACCTACCAGGCTTCGCTGTCCTTGGAATTTTCCAGGCAGTAATAGTGGAAGTGGGTAGCCATTCCCTTCTCCAGGGCATCTTCCTGACTCATGGAACCTGAGTCTCTTGCATTGCAGGCAGATTCTTTACTGTCTGAACCACTAGGGAAGCAAACTAGCAAGTTTAAATCAACAGGAACATATCAAATATTTACTGACTCTTTATAGTGTACACGTCAAAATTACTTCAATTAAAATGAAATTTGAATGTTAGATTGAGTGAACTCAGTGTAGGTGGACTAAAACTACTTCTATTTACTTTTCTGTGTAATGACTATTGTCAAATTAATGGTCGCATTAAATATTATATCATTTTTCATCTATTGTAAATTATTTCTGTTTAAGGGGACTGATCAAGAGCTCCTACAACACAATAACAAATATTACAACAAATTGATAGGGAAAAATAAGCACTGAAATACATGCCTAGGCAGTCCACAGAAAACTAAATAGGAAAGGTCAATTAAGGGAAAATATTGTGACAGAAATGTATATTAGGGCATAAAAGGACATCAATTTCAGTTAATTAAGTGGGATTAAAAAATTATTTAAAAAACCAAATATATCTTCTGTAACTTTATCTAAAAAACACATTCTACTTTCCTTAACTAGTTTTCATATAAAACTGTTCACTTTTACCCTTATTATTTCTAAGTAGTTTCCACTGATTAGAATTTTAACCCTTAAAATTCTTAATTACTAATGAAAACAACAAAGTAAACACTTGTGTTGCAGGAAAGGGGACCCCCTTCTATGGCCCAAAACTGGGCTCTTGTCTAACACTTGGAAAAGAATTTTCCGAGGAGACACGTGCTGACAATGCAAGAGATTTTATTGGGAAGGGCACCCGGGTGGAGAGCAGTAGGGTAAGGGGACCCAGGAGAACAGCTCTGCTGCGTGGCTTGGAGTCTCGTGTTTTATGGTGATGGGATTAGTTTCCGGGTGGTCTTTGGGCAATCATTCTAATTCAGAGTGTTTTCTGGTGGTGCACGCATTGCTCAGCCAAGATGGATGCTAGAGAGAAGGATTCTGGGAGGTGGTCGGACCTGTGGTGGCTCCTTTTGACCTTTCCCGAACTCATCTGGTTGGTGGAGGCTTATTAGTTCTGTGTTCCTTACCAGGACCTCCTGTCATAAAACAACTTATGCAAATGGTTACTATGGTGCCTGGCCAGGGTGGAAGGTTTCAATCAGTGTGCTTCCCCTAACAGTTGTAGACTGTCTTTGATACTAACTCTCTGTGGATTCACAAATGTATAAATACATTTTATAGTTTCTTGAAGTGTATGTCCTTCCTTACAATAAAATTTTCATGTGGCACAAGATATATTTACTAATAAATCTAATATCTTTTATTCTTCTGTAAAATGAAGCCAAAAGTGGTTAGAAGCTATGGTCAGTAATGAATGAGGATTTTGTCTTATTTCATAATGATCTAGATATTCAAAGAATATCATTTATCCTATCTCAGTGTAACTGAAGCTGAATTCCTCTGCCAAGTTTATGATTAACCTCTTTTATCCAAAATGTTACTGTATTCCTTTTCTTGTCAGATACTTATTCCCTTCAATATTGAGGAAAAAGTAAAGAAAAGAGGGAACTGAAACCAAGTTGTGGTGCTGAGCCAAACTGTGGTGCTGTGTCCACTAGCCCACGCAGTAAAGCCAGTCTACCAACAACCAGGTTATGGTGGAGGAAAGTACAGTGTTTATTGTATGGTGCCAGACACTGATTCCTGGTAGGTTTTGGCTCAAAAAGCCCCAAACTCCATGATGGGTTTTAGCAAACCACTTTTAAAGGCCAGGTGAGGGAGGGAAAGGACACTGGGTATGTGATGAGCTTGGTCACAATGCTCTGATTGGTTGACGTTGAGGTAAGAAAGTGGTTAACAGTATCAGTCCTTAGGTACCAGTAGGTCTAGGGGCTATCTGCTCAGGATCATCAAGTAGATAATTCTTCCAGGAAATCTGCCCAAGATACTATTATCATCTAGGTACTTCAGAGAGGGGCTACAGCAGAGAATATGGGGGAGGGGTCTGTCCCAGGAAGAGCCTGTGGGGATCTCCCTGAGTAGAGAGTAGGGGCCTTCCCATGCCCACTACTCTTTGTAGGAAAGAGGCTTCAACCGGGCTGATAGACCTTCCCTGAGTGCCAAAGGGCAGATTCAAACAGCTACTAATCAGGGAAGGGAGGGAATGTAGAAACAAAGAAAAAACAATCAAACAATAAAGAAACAGAAAGCAAAGTCTTGGTTCCTCCCGAAGGAGTGCACCTAACACTTTCTTTGAGCTCTTCTGCAGAACTAGGTCCCTCACCCAGATAGAGGATAGTAATAGGCTGAGCACAGGATTCGTAGAACACCTCCCAATGCTGCATTGTTTTTACTGTTTTCTGCTGCTTCAGCCTTGTCTCGGCATCCTCTCACTTCTCTGATTAGCAACTGTTTGAATCTGCCCTTTGGAACTCTAGGAAGGCAAAGGAGGCTCAATAAAGCCTATTTCCTACAAACAAGAAACTGGGGACACAGAAAGACTTTCGTACCTGGGAGAACCCCGTAGGAACCTGCTTGGGTTTTTAAACTCACTGTTCGTAATGAAACAGTTGGATTCAAATTGTGTTTCTGGTAGATGAAGTAGGTTAAGTTCACCTGCTCAGATAGCTTAAGCTTTTTACTAGTATAGAGAAAGCTTTCAAGATTTTTCATTCACATAGTAATCAAATAACCTCTCCTTTTTTCCCCCTTCTGGTAAGAATTAACTCACTGAAGTTTGCGCTTCAAATAGAGAACCCTCAGTTTTTGTAAAAGACAAGGTAGAACATTTTCATCTCAAAGACACAAAGGAAAGGTGTAGTTTCCTCCCAGGACTTTTGTTTCCTAAATTCAGAGTTTTTACAATACTTATGAGCATTTGAGTATGGAAGGTTTGGGCCTTCTTAAGAAGAATAGAAGGCTTTTTCTGTTTTTGTAAAGGCACAATTCCCAAGAAAATTTTACAAGCTGTCCTCTATAGGACAGTTGATTTTAATTTATCGAAGAATTGAGTTGTAACCTGAATGCTATCAGGGGTCTACGATAATCATATTTATCTTTAATTCACTTGTTAATATCAGGGAGAGAATATTCAACTAAGAAATCAGAAGATTCCCATGTTCTCAATTTAGAGCTGTTTCTCTTCAGAATATTTTTCTTTCCCTCTGGGTATATAGTTTCATTAGCTGAGGAGGGAAGTCCTGAGGAAAAAATTCCTATCAGGCTCTGGATATCAGCTTCCAATTTGGCTAACTTCTTACCCTAGAGCTACTTAAAAAAAAAAAACACAACAACAACAACTTTCAAGTATCTTGTCAGGTTTCAGCCAGGACAAAAAGAATAAGTATTCCTGGCAGAAATGAATGACTGACTCCCTTAGACACAAGAGGTGTCTAGCCAAAGGGTACAAATGATATTACCCTCCTAAGATACAGAGCTACACCCCAAAAAAGAGTCAAAAGGAAGAAAGACTTAGATAATGTCTCTGAAAGCTGGCAACAGTTGATAGTATCTGATAAAGTTAATTTGTGTATCAGCACCCACGAAATGGAGGCTGCTCCAGCAGCCCAGTCTACATTACCAAGCTAAACTTAAGTCAGCCTACAATTAGGAGAAACTCCTGTTATTCTCCATTAAACTCTTTTTTCATTCCCTCATGTTCAATCTCTGTGTGTCTTTAACTCTGAAGTAAGTTTCTTGTGAGTAACATATAGAAGGACATTGTATGTATAGATGGACATTAAATGTAATCTCTATTTCTTTTCATTGGAGTATTAAGTCCATTGACATTTAAAGTGGTTATTTATTGATGTGTATTTATTTCCATTTTGTTACTTTTTTTGTAGTTCTTTTGTAGCCTTGTGACTTTGGTAAATTTCATTAGTGGTTTACTGGTGTTCCTATTTCTCTTGTATTCCTGTATTTATTGTAAGTTTTTGAGTTGTGGTTACCATGGGTTCATATATGTTGACCTATAAGCATATCTACTTGTTTTAAACTGATAATTTCAAACACATCCTGAAGATCTATAATTTTTTACTTCTTTCTCCTATATTTTTTTTTGTTTTTGATGTCACATTTTATACCCTCATGTTTATCTTTTAACTGCTTATTGTAGTTATAACTGATTTTTATAATTTTTCCCTTTTAATAGTAATACTGTGAGATAGTTAGAATAGGGAAAAGGAGTCCAAAGTGGCAGTGGCTAGAAGACAAAGATGGGGAAAGCCCATGAAAATAGAACAAAGGAAGGTCAGAGGACCCAAGAGAGAACCTCACGTGAAACAAAACAGCCCTCCTGGCTAGCCCAATTTACATAGGGCAGGCTCATGGGGAGGAGAAAAAATGTATAAAAAGAGGAGACAAAATTGAGCCTCCAGCCTCTCTTCTCTGCATCTTTTGGGCAGCCCACTCTCACATCTCAAGGATGTATTTTCCTTTGCTTGCCAAATAAAACTGAGCTGTAACATTGGCTGATAAATTGCATCAAATTTAGCTGCAGTGAGACAGAACGAGGAAATTACAAACTCTCCCAGCAATACTAATTTATTTATGTGGTTGATCCACAGTCTTTACAATATGTTTATCTTTACTTGTGGGATATTTCCTTTCCCATATAGTTTTACTTTTGATGAAGCCTTTTGTTTTCCATTTACAGAAGATCCTTTAACATTTCTTTTAGGGTCATTTTAGCATTGATAGGAACCTGGAATGTTAGGTCCATGAAGCAAGCCAAATTGAAAGTGATCAAACAGGAGATGGCAAGAGTGAACCTCAACATTTTAGGAATCAGTGAACTTAAATGGACTTGAATGGGTGAGTTTAATTCAGATGACCTTTTTATCTACAACTGTGGGCAAGAATCCCTTAGAAGAAATGAAGGAGTCATCATAGTCAACAAAAGAGTCCAAAATATAGTACTTAGATGCAATCTCAAAAACGACAGAATGATCTCTATTCATTTCCAAGGCAAACCATTCCATATACATTAATCCAAGTCTATGCCCCAACCCGTAATGTTGAAGAAGCTGAAGTTGAATTGTTCTACAAAGACCTACAAGATCTTCTAGAAGTAACACCAAAAAAAGAAGTCCTTTTCATTATTAGGGACTGGAATGCAAAAATAGGAAATCAAGAAATAACTGGTGTAACAGGCAAATTTGAGCTTGGCATATACAACAAAGAGGATCAATGGTTAACAGACTTTTACCAAGAGAGCACACTAGTCATAGCAAACACCCTCTTCTTACAACATGAAAAGATTTTACACATGGATATCACTAGATGGTCAATAATGAAATCAGATTGACTATATTCTTTGCAGCTAAAGATGGTGAAGCTCTAAAACTCAACAAAAACAATACTGGGAGATAACTATGGCTCATTCATGAACTCCTTAGTGCCAAATTCAGACTTAGAGTGGGGAAAACCACTAGACCATTCAGGTATGACCTAAATCATATCCCTTATGATTATACACTGAAAGTGACAAATAGATTCAAGAGATTCGATCTGAAAGAGTGCCTGAAGAACTATGGACAGAGGTTCGTGACATTGTACAGAAGACAGTGATCAAGACCATCCCCAAGAGAAAGAAATGCAAAAGGGCAAAACAGTTGCCTGAGGAGGCCTTACAAATAGCTGTGAAAAGAAGAGAAGCAAAAGGCAAAGGAGAAAAGGAAAGATACACCCATTTGAATGCAGAGTTCCAAAAAATAGCCAAAAGAGATAAGAAAACCTTCCTCAGTGGTGAGTGCAAAGAAATAGAGGGAAACAACAGAATGGAAGAGACTAGAAATCTCTTCAAGAAAATTAGAGATACCAAGGGAAATTTTCATGTAAAGATGGGTGCAATAAAGGACAGAAATGGTATGGACATAACAGATGCAGAAGATATTAAGAAGAGGTGGCAAGAATACACAGAAGAATTGTACAAAAAAGATTTTCATGACCCAGATGATCATGATGGTTTAATCTCTCACTTAGAGCCAGACATCCTGGAATGTGAAGTCAAGTGGGCCTTAGGAAGCATCACTATGAACAAAGCTAGAGGAGGTGATGGAATTCCAGTTGAGCTATTTCAAATCCTGAAAGATAATGTTGTGAAAGTGCTGAATTCAATATGCCAGCAAATTTGGAAAACTCAGCAGTGGCCACAGGACTGGAAAAGGTCAGTTTTCATTGCAATCCCAAAGAAAGGTAATGCCAAAGAATGCTCAAACTACTGCACAATTGCACCCATCTCACACACTAGCAAAGTGATGCTCAAAATTCTCCAAGCCAGAGTTCAATAATAAGTGAACCATGATATCAAATTGCCAGTGTCCGTTGGGTTATAGAAAAAGCGAGAGATTTCCAGAAAAACAGGTATTTCTGCTTTATTGACTATGCCAAAGCCTTTCACTGTGTGGATCACACAAACTGTGGAAAATTCTTAGAGAGATGGGAATAACAGACCATCAGACCTGCCTTCTGAGAAGTCTGTATGCGGGTCAGGAAAAAACACTGAGAACTGAACATGGAACAACAGACTGGTTCCTAATTGGAAAAGTAGTAAGTCAAGGCTGCATATTGTCACCCTGCTATTTTAACTTATATGCAGAATACATCATGAATAATGCTGGACTGGATGAATCACAAGCTGGAATCAAGGTTTCTGGGAAAAATATAAATAACCTCAGATATGCAGATGACACAATACTTATGGCAGAAAGTGAAGAAGAACTAAAGAGCTTCTTGATGAAAGTGAAAAAGGAGAGTGTAAAAGTTGGCTTAAAACTCAACATCCAGAAAACTAAGATCATGGCATCTGGTCCTATCACTTCGTGCCAAGTAGATGAGAAAACAATGGAAACAGTGAGAAACCATTTTGGGGGGTTCCAAAATCACTGCAGATGGTGACTGCAGTCATGAAATTAAAAGACACTTGTTCCTTGGAAGATAAGTTTTGACCAACCTAGACAGCATATTCAGAGAAGGCAATGGCACCCCACTCCAGTACTCTTGCCTGGAAAATCCATGGACAGAGGAGCCTGGTAGGCTACAGTCCATGGGGTTGCTAAGAGTCAGACACGGCTGAGCAACTTCACTTTCACTTTTTACTTTCATGCATTGGGGAAGGAAATGGCAACCCACTCCAGTGTTCTTGCTTGGAGAATCCCAGGAGTGGGGAAGTCTGGTGGGCTGCTGTCTATGGGGTCACACAGAGTCGGATACGACTGAAGCGACTTAGCAGCAGCAGCAGCAGCAGCAGACAGCATATTAAAGAGACATTACTTTGCTGACAAAAGTCCATCTAGTCAAAGATGTGTTTTTTCCAGTACTCATGTATGGATGTGAGAGTTGGAGTATAAAGAAAGCTGAGTGCCAAAGAACTGATGCTCTTGAACTGTGGTGTTGGAGAAAATTCTTGAGAGTCCCTTGGAAAGCAAAGAAATCCAACCAGCCCATCCTAAAGGAAATCAGTCTGAATATTCTTTGGAAGGACTGATGTTGAAACTGAATCTCCAATACTTTGGCCACCTGGTGTGAAGACCTGAGTCATTTGAAAAGACTGATGCTGGGAAAGATTGAAGGTCGGAGGAAAAGGGGATGACAGAGGATGAGATGGATGGATGGCATCACTGACAGAATGGACACGCGTTTGAGTAAACTTAGCAAGCTGGTGATAGACAAGCAAGCCTGGCTTGCTGCAGTCCACGGGGTCGCAGACAGTTGGACACGATTGAACGACTAAATTGAACTGAACTAGAATTGATAACTCTTAGTTTTTGTTTATCTGAGAAGTTCTTTGTCTCTCCTTCAATTTTTAATAATAATCTTGCTGAGTGGAATGTCTTAGATTGTAGAATTTTCCTTTTCATAATATTTTTTCCTTTAATAATTTTATATATATTATGCCTCTCCCTTCTGGTCTGCAAGTTTTTGCAGAAAAATCAGCCAATAGCCTTATTTGGGTTTACTTGTAAGTGGCCCTTTGTTGTTTTCCTGCTGCCTTGGGAATTCTCTCTTTAACTTTTGGTATTTTAGCTATTATATGTCTTGGTGCGGGTCTCTTTGTATTCATTTTGTTTGGGACTCTCTTTGATTCCTGTACCTGGATATATATTTCCTTCCTCAGGTTCAGAAAGTTTTCAACCAGAATTTAATCAAATATATTTTTAACCCTAACATTTCTCTTTTCAACTTCCGGTTCTCCTAAAATGTGAATTGTTATGCTTGATGTTTGTTGTCTTTGAGGCTTGTTAAATTGTTCTCATTTTTCAAATTTGTTTTTGTTTCTCTGACTGGGAGATATTTTTAACTCTGTTTATCAGATCAATGTGTGTTATCTTGTATCACCTAGCTTGCTGTTAATTCCTTCTAGTCTATATTTCATTTCCGTTATTCTGTTTTTCTGTTCTGATTGTTTTTTTTAATATATATTTTCTAATTTCTTGTTAAAATTCTCAGCATGTTCATCTACTCCTTACCTCAGTTTAGTTAGCATTCTTTTGACTAATACTTTGAACTGTTAGCCTAGTCAGTTATTTATCTCTTTCATTAGTTTTTCCCCCAAGTTATTTTTTCTTTCACTTGAAACTAATTCATCTGTCTCTGTGAAATTAGGTGACCACAGTTACCTATCCCAGTATTGAAATGGTGTCCTTGTGTGAGAGCCTCCCTATGGAGTCTGCATGTGCCCAGCAGTTTTGGTGGGAGAATTGGATCTGATGTAAGTACAAATCATCTCTCTCCCCAGAATGTGCTAACAGCTATGGGTAGGAGGAGGAGAGCCAGGGTGTTGTGAGCCAGGGTTCTCCTGTGATCAGTGGCTCATACCACCCTACTGAGGGCAAGTCAAGTCCCATGTTGCTGGAGCAGAAGCCCTAAGATTCAGGCCCACCTTGGTTCTTTTTCTATGTATGTGCTATCCCTGCTCCCAGCACTGGCACCTTATCACTAGAGGGGAGAAGTGCTGGAGAAAGAGGGGCTAAAGTGTGTGCCTGGTGTGGATCAGGGCACATATTGAGGTGGTTCCTGAACTAGTCAAGGCTTTTCATAATGGTTGTCATGATCCCATTCAGATGATATGCTGGATCAGAGCTGGCTCTATTTCTTTCAACCGCTCCCTCTCCTTGGCCATGTCAGCCATCACTTTGGTGTGGTGCTGCTCTGTGGAGCAAGAGGGCCTGGAAAGATGGCTTGGCTGGAATGTGTGCTAAGATAATCACAGAAAACTGGTCAAGTTCACCGTCATTTCAATCTATTTCTTCTGCCTTGTTGCAGGAGTAAGCAAATAAGTACATGCTCCTCATGAGAGGAATCTACACATCTTATAGCTCTGCTGTCAGTCCCATTGGTTTTCAAATCAAATAAGGTGACTTGCCCTCCCAGGATCAGACCCGAGGGCTGGACTACCCAATATACAATTTTAACCACTCACTCCCCAAGGGGGATCTCCTCCTGTATAATCACCTACCTCTTCCGTTTCCCCTCCTGGGGGCACAGGTCCTGACCTGATCACGTCTCTTCCTTTCCTACCTGACTCTGTGATTGCAAAGTTCCTTGGCAAGTGCCAATTCATAATTGATACTGCCTCCATTTAGTCTCCACTTAGTTTTCAGGATGTACATGTATTTTTGATGTGTTCATAGAGGAAGATGAGATCAGAGTCCTACTCTACCATCTTGAAATACTCTTCTCTGGATTGTATTTTATATAAATTACAGTGGCAAAGATGTTTCTTGTGTTGAAAATGAAACTAGTTATGTAGGTGTTCTTGATTTTATGAGGAAGATAACAAAATATTTAGAAATGAGTACCATCATGTCAGTGATTTACTTTTAAATACTTAGTGAAAGAGAAAGAGAAGACAAATGTGCCAAAAATTAACAATTGGTGAATCCTACTAAGGAGTAAATGTGTGTCATTAAAATAAGACTTTTCATACAACTTTTCTGTAGGCTTGACATTTTTCAAAGTAAAAAAAAAAAAAAAGGGCAAATATAAACATTCCTAGGAGTTGCCTTATCTTTTATGAAGGCTGTAATACAAGTAAAGATATTTATTGTAATTAAGAAGATTCACAAGACATTTTAAGTCTTATTTTCACATCATGAAATAAGAATCATCTCTTAAAAATGTAATAGCCCCTCTCCTCATAATGGCCTTTACAGTTTACCTTTCCCTGACTCATCCTAATATGTAAACATGGCTTCATGCATAATTCCATTTAACTTTTAAGCTAAATTTAGGATTGATTGCCACTATTTTTCTAGTGTTATGAAACATACACAGTTATTTGATAACAAATTGATGTTTTCATAGTAGTTTTGATAATGTAAGCCTGAAATTACATTTTAGCAGAGAATGAAGGGTAATAGTTCCCAATCTATATTCAGAATAGCACACTATTTCTTGGAGTAACAGAAAGTAGAAAATGGCAGAGAGAAATGGCTGAAACTTTGACCCATGACAGCCTTGAAAATGGCAAAATACAGTTAAAGGAATAAGGAAAATGTTGAAATGTACAAGAAGTCATTACTTGTATTATTTTGAAGGCAGAAAGAAGAGTGGAAAAGTTGATACTTTGGGAACAGAAAAACTCTTTAACATTATCCTTTTACTTACAATTAAGACTATATAAGAGCTTTTTGCTTATAATTGAGAGATTTTTTTTCACACTGTGAAAATCCCTGATAGGATTCTGAAGAAGTTTTATATGTTCAGTTATTTGAAATATTAACATGGTGAAATATCCTTTCCTGCAAACCTGAAACTGCAATTTTTTTCTTCTCTTTGTAGTGACATAATTCTTTAAAATGTTGTCTCTTTTAGAAAGTATGTAATACATATAATTCGTAGAAAGTACTCACTATATCACAGAATTGTAGTCAAAGTTTAACAATTACATACTGATTGGCACAAAAGGTTGGATGCTAAACTGATGCTTACTTCTGTTTAATCTTTTGATCACAGCTGCATTTTGGTATATTAAGCTTTCAAATTGAATGGCCATAAATAATAATATACTTACTGTATTGCAAAATTTTTGTTAATCTACTTAGACTACATGTAAGCTCATTTGGCACCTGGTAGAATGCTTTAAAATTTCTGGGTCACAGTCCAATAGCATCGACTTTGTCCCTGAGACAAGCATTAATTTTAATAAAGTAGAATAGAATAGGACAGACCAGAATAATCCTACATGCATAACAAGTAGTAGGCATAAATGTTATTTAGCAAAGAGGTTGTGTATATAATATCTGTGCAATATTGCAATAGAAAATGTCTTGTTGTAGCTTAAAAAGTTGAAGGCAAGGACTCTTGTTTGCATTTTCATAGGGTTAAATAGAGGCTGTCACTTTTAAAAACTGTTAAACATAATCTTCAGTTCAGTTCAGTTCAGTCTTAGGTTGGTGCAGAAATTATTGTGGTTTTTTCATTGTTAAACTTTTCCATTTAATATTGGAATACATTCTAAATAAATTTGGTTATACTATACATCATTTAAATGTACATTTCTCACTTTATTTTTTTGCTAATGACTTATTACTTGCTGTTTATTTTAAGAGTATTATAATGATCTAAAATTCAAAGCCCAAAACTGTAATTATGTTTGTACCAACCTAATAGCAAATTTTGGTGACAAATTTTTCCATACATAGCAAGACTTAAGTTGTAATTCCAAATAAAAATTGTTTTTATAGATAGCTTTGTTTTTTCTCATGAGGGAAATGCATGCTTACTATAAAGTTAAAAAGCAGAGTTAGAAAACCTGTTCATGAATCAAAGTGAGCATTTATATTCAAGATATTTGTATTTTACTGTAAAATTTGTATTATGAAATATTTTTCTGTTCAGTTCAGTCACTCAGTCGTGTCCAACTCTTTGTGACCCAATAAATTGCAGCATGCCAGGCCTCCCTGTCCATCACCAACTCCCGGAGTTCACTCAGACTCACATCCATCAAGTCGGTGATTAGGCAGTTAATAACTTGTTGAGTGGTAATATTTTAGATATTTATCACATATTTTGCAAATATTCTAATTTGTCTATAGTTTTTAAAATCTGTTTATTCAGACATTTTCAAATGTAGTCATTATGTCATTTGCTTCTGGGTTTGTATTTTTCTTATAGAGGCCTTTTCTATGTTCCCATGATATATATTATAGTCTTTTAAACCTGTTTATTCTGACATTTTCAAATGTAGTTGTTCTATCATTTGCTTCTAAGTTTGTATTTCTCTTATAGAGGCCTTTTCTGTGTTCCCATGATATATATTTCACCTTTCTATCTTATCTAATAATATTCACAATTTATATTCTTTATGTTCTACCTTTTTCTTAACAGTATCATACCAGTTCAACCCTATTAAATCATGGTATGTTTATAGAACATTTTAATAACTGAAAGAATTTTCTCCATGTACTTCTATTTTAAATATATTTCTACTTACTTATTTGTTTTTGATTTTTTAGTTGATTACAAAATGTTTTTAAGAAGTTTAACGTGAATGGAAAAATTAAAGCTTTATAGCTTGAAGAATGATTACCTCCCCAAAACACTCAAGTAATATCTCAGTAAAGCTGAAAGAAACAAAAAGACTCATGTAATCAAACCAGGCTCAATGCATAAAGCATCACCATTAAACCTTATTGTTATCATCCCACCCAGAAATAAGCATTTAAGATTTGGTGCTACTTCTCTCATAGCTAGGATTCACCGATCTAGGAATCAAGGGGTTGAAATACAAGTGGCATCACTCAATTTTACCCCCAGTGACTTATAGCAAAGTTTTCATTTCTTTCCACAACCTATGCTCTACTGGCCTAGAAGACTTAGTACTAAAGTGAATGTGTCCACCAGTTTAGATTCCCTTGAACTGGAAGTGGAAACTTCCACATGGTCACTTTGAACTCCTAGGCCTCTGAATCAACAGGCAAAGAAACACATTACTATATTGTCTTAGATGATGTTTCCTGACTACCAAGGAGAAATTGAACTCTTACTGTACAATGGAGAAAAGGAAGAGTATATCTAGGACACAGGAGATCTTTCAGGGAGTCTTTTAGCATTATCATTTACCATGCCCTGTGCTAAAAGTCAATGAAAAACTACAAAAATCTACTCCAGGCAGGACTAGTAGTGGCCCAAACTCTCCACGAATGAAAGTTTAGATCACTCACAGCTAAAGAATCACATTCAGGTGGAGATGCTTGCTGAAGGCAGAGGCAAATCAGAATGGGTAGTGGAAAATTGTAGTAGGTAATTACCAGCTATGATCAAGTAACAAGTAACAGAAATAGAGACTAATTGTTATGAATTTTGTGACTCCTATTTTGTTATGAATGTGTTTGTGTGTGTACATGTGTGTGTCAGGGCTTCCCAGGTGACACAATGGTAAAGAATCTACCTGCCACTGCAGGAGAGGGGTGTTTGATTTCTGGATAAGGAAGATACCCTAGAGGAGGAACCTACTCCAGCGACAACCTACTCCAGTATTCTTGCCTGGGGAACCCCACAGATAGAGGAGCTTGGTGGACAACAGTTGTGTCATAAAGTTGGACACAACTGAAGTGACTTAGCATGCATGTACACAGGATGTAATCATGTTAGCATCATGTTAAGGATGGATTTATGATGGCTAATTTTATGTTTCAACTTGACTGAGCCATGGGTGCCCAGACATTTGGTCATGTATTATTCTAGGGTTGTCTTTGAGGATATTTCTAGTTGTGACTAATATTTGAATCAGTAAGCTGAGAAAGAATGGGTCTTCATTTGAGTGGGTCTCATGCAGTCAGTTCAGGGCCTTAGTAATATCAACACAAAACGGCTAACCCTTCTATGAGTAAGAAGGAGCTCCTTCTGCATAAACCACCCTAAACTTTGGACTTTTGCCCTTAGACTCAAATGGAAATATCATCTCTTTCCGATTGTGAAAGTGAGTGCAAACCTGCTGGCGCTCAGACTGGATCTATGCTGTTTACTCTCTTGTCTTGGACATTGCAACTAGTATTTCTTAGAAACTGTAGATGATTTTATGACTCTCTGATAATTACTTTTTGAATTTTATTTTCTAAGAAATATAACTTGGCCAAATTTAATCTATGAAACTCAATTTCCCAAATAGCCCCAACAGGACTATTTGGAGTTTTTCCTTGTATTAGTAGTCATAGATTAGCCAGAGATTTACGCTAAGTGGCTGTCAGTTCAGTTTAGTTCAGTTGCTCAGTCGTGTCCAACTCTTTGGGACCCTATGAATCACAGCACGAAGGCCTCCCTGTCCATCACCAACTCCCGGAGTTCACCTAAACTCATGTCCATCAAGTTGGTGATGCCATCCAGCCATCTCATCCTCTGTCATCCCTTTCTCCTCCTGCCCCCAATCCCTCCCATCATCAGGGTCTTTTCTAATGAGTCAACTCTTCGCATGAGGTGGCCAGAGTATTGGAGTTTCAGCGTTAGCATCAGTCCTTCCAATGAACACCCAGGACTGATCTCCTTTAGGATGGACTGGTTGGATCTCCTTGCAGTCCAAGGGACTCTCAAGAGTCTTCTCCAACACCACAGATCAAAAGCATCAATTCTGGAAGCGCAGGCGGCTGCGGGGCTGGCTCAGTAAGCGCCGGTGGCTGCGGGGCCGGCTCACTAAGCACGGCTGAGAGGAACCACCCCGCGTCTGAGGACAGGGGTGGCAGCCAGGAGGAGCCACCCCGCGTCCAAGAGACGTCGGCTGAGAGTCCCAGGCTGTGACTGCGCAGGAACGGCTGAGAGGAGACACCCCACTTCCGAGGTCAGGGGCAACGGACGAGAGTGTCAGGCTGTGACGATGCAGGAACAGCTGAGAGGAGCCACCCCACTTCCCACTCAGCACGGCCGAGAGGAGCTACCCCAAGTCGGAGGACAGAGACAGCGGCTGAGAGTCCCGGGCTCTGGCGGCACAGGAACAGCTGAGAGGAACCACCCCACTTCCAAGGTCAGGGGCAGTGGCCGAGAGTGCCAGGCTGCCACGGCGTGGGAACAGCTGAGAGGAGCCACACCGTGTCCGAGGTTAGGGTTGGGGGCTGGGAAGAACCACCCCGTGTCCGAGGTCAGGGGTGGTGACCGGAAAGAGCCACCCCGCGTCCGAGGCCAGGGTCTGGGGCCTGGAGGGCCATCCTAAGTCTGAGGCCAGGGTCGGGGACTGGGAAGAGCCACTGATTGATTAGCACTCAGCACGGGTGGCTGCTACGTCCAGCACACTCAGCCTGCCTGAGAGGAGTTACCCCACGTCCCCATGTCCAAGGGCAGGGTCGGGGCCTGAGAAGATCAACTCGCATCCAGAGATCGGTGGCTGCGCTGACAGTGGGAGGGCCTGGAGGAGCTGTCCCATGTTGAGGGTTGGGAGGGGTGGCGGTGAGGAGACACCCTTCCTCCAGGGTGGGGAGCGGGCGCTGCACTTTGCTGGGGCAGCCGTGTAGTGATACTCCAAGCTCAAGAGAGAAGAAATCCAGCTCCACACACCAGAACTCCAAAACAAGCCTCCCTAACCAAGAAACTTTGACAAGCCACTGATACAACCCCACCTATAAGGAGGAAATTCCATAATAAAGAGAACTCCACAAATTCCCAGAATATAGAAAGGCCACAGCAAATGCAGCAATATAACCAAGATGAAGAGACAGAGGAATATCCAGGAGGTAAAGGAACAGGAGAAATGCCCACCAAACCAAACCAAAGAGGAAGAGATAGGGAATCTACCTGAGAAAGAATTCAGAATATTGTTAGTGAAAATGATCCAAAATCTTGAACTCAAAATGGAATCACAGATAAATAATCTGGAGACAAGGATTGAGAAGATGCAAGAAAGNTAGGAAAAAAATGCTGAGGGAAAATGCTTTCAAACGTAGAATTCTACATTTATCCAAACTGTCGTAAAAGTGAAGGCATGTAAAACCTGCTTGAGATTCGCCACTAGATGTCTGGAGTCAGCTCTGGTCATCTACCCCATGAGCTAAGAGAGCAAATCTCATTTCTGCCCACAGAAGGCACTGAACCCTTTGCCACTGGCCAAATGGTTGACAGAGGGGAAGGGGCCATGCAGGGCAGAAGTAGTACTTTTGCATTTGTTTAGTCTAAGTTGTGTCTGACTCCTTGCAACCACTTGGACTATGGCTACCAGGCTCTTTTGTCCATGAGATTTCCCAGACAAGAATACTGGAATGGGTTGCCATTTCCTTCTCCAGAGGATCTTCCCAACCCAGGGAGCAAATCTGCGTCGCCTGCCTTGGCAGGTGGATTCTTTACCTCTGTGCCACCAGGGAAGCCCAGGGCATTAGTAGAGAGGTGAATCACATGCCCTTCTGTGTCATATTTGCTTGATGTTAGGTGAGGAGTTTTCAGGGATGTGGTTTGGCACTAGGGAGTGCAAGGCGAGGAAAGTAGTAAATTGAGCTTTCAAATTAATTTCCTTGGAGTGAGCCTCTGATATGTGTCATCCCTATAGCAAAATAATTCTTACTATCAACACTATCCCTCACCAGGTCCTGAATCCTGATACTCAACAAGTATAACATTTTATTATATTTACTTATGCTGACAGTATTGTTGCTTTAGCTGTTGAAAACAGAACCATAATGGACAGCCCAGCCCAAAAGTTAGTATAGGTATGACACCAACTCTGATATTTTTTTCCTAATAGCTGTTGTCAAGAAGTATTTCTTTGAAGTGTCAGGGAAGACACTCCCTCCTTCCTCTGCTTCATCACCTAGGATCCCCTTTGATAGGAATGGCTGGCTTGCAACTGCAGTGTAGGCTGATAACTTTTGGACTTGCTCACATATCTTATTTGGGAATTGGTGTGCTTGCAGGATGACTAGGGGGAGGCAGGTGCAGGACTGGCAGTGATGCTCCTTTGAGACCTGATTTCAGAGTCCAGTCCTCACCCCATTTTCTACCACTTCATTGTAAATTATTTTTCAGGGGCCCAATTGCCCTCTCAGTAATTTGATTTTGGCTGGGTTCCCTCAGTCCCCTTCTGTGATTATGATTGTTTCCCAAATCTGTCCCTGTTCCTGGCTTTGCTGAAGAACCACACAGCTGGCATTAGAGTCTGCCACAGTAAGGCTGTCTCTTAATTTTAACTAACTAAATGTTTGATTTTCTTCTACTAAATATTCTCTGTATTCTTTGAACCCATATATGACCTTAGTGCTCATAAGTAAAAAAGAAAAGGACAAAAGTGAATATTCCACCTTTTCTTTATTAACTTCTTTAGTGGGGATGGCCAGAAGCTGGTAATATGCAATATTTTTGCATTTGACTCCCTTTACATTTTCTAACATTAATGAATGCCAACTTTTAAATTCTGACAGTCAAAAGGCAGGAGTCATAACTGACTCTTCAGCTTTCAAAGCTATCAATCTAGTTTCCTGATTCTTCACCAATTCACATAAAAGACATAGCATTTTCATTGTAAGAGGAATCTTAGAAGCCAGTTGGTAAAGTCTATTTAGTTTAAAAATGAGAAGAGGAAGTGAATGTCCAGCAATTGGTTATTGAAGGTCATGTTAGTTTATGAAATTGGGACTAGAATACAGGTCTCTGTATTCTGTGGTAAAGCGTTTATCCTTTGTTATCAACCTGAAAAACATTTAAGTATATTTTAATAATTATACTTAATATATGTCATATTGTCATGTGGACTATTTCTGTTGTGGCCAAGAATCTTCTTGGCTTTTAAGCCATACTGTCAGTCTATTTCAATGGAAACTCAGAAAAGTTTTGCTGCAATACTTGACATGAGAATTTCCTTTTTTAAAAGAAATATATTTTTCTAAATATAAGTGGAGCCACTAAGATATGTGTGTTTTTTAAATTTCTATAATTAGTGGAAACTGCTTCCAAGTACTTCAAGCATTCAGAGAGAATGCTAACAATGGAATGGGGGGAGTAGGAAGCTCCCAACATGTTGTGACTTAAGCAGAATATAAATGTTTCTTACCTGAACACAGATATCTCCTATATTATTGACCAGCCATAAGTCATCGGTCACAACTTAAAGTCGCTGCCCTCAGAAAGCCCTTGTTAAATACAGCTTATTATCTGAGAAGTATGCAGTCTGTTCCATTATTCAATTCTTATTATCACCTAGCCTCACATTAGCATCCAAATGTCACCAAGAGAGGGGGACACAAAAGGTCTATTTTATCATAGGAAGATAAAAGCTGCAAAACACTGTCAATGTGGGATCACTACAAGCAAGGGAGACCAATTAGAACGCTGCCTTGAGGAGCCTAAACACAGAAAGAGAAGCTGAGGTTGACAGATAGGGCCTAGCAAATCCGGCTGCTACCTAGAGGGGTGGAGTGGAGAGGGAGATGGGAAGGAGGTTCAAAAGGGAGGAAATATATGTATACATATGGTTGATTCAGGTTGAGTTTTGACAGAAAACAGCCAAATTCTGTAGAGCAATTATCCTTCAATAAAAAGTAAATAAATTAAAAAAAAAATCCAACTGCCACACAGATTAGCTGAGGGAAAGCTAGTTAAAAACAGAGAATAATAACTTGAAAATATACTCTGAAAAGGCAGCTATTGAACTATCACAAAATTATGCAAAACATTCTTAAAGAAAATCTGAATGACAACAATCATTAAAGTCTGTCTCTAATGTGAGAGTGAAGCATTCTCTAACGAAATCTTGAGTTCCAGAATGACTGTTAACAAAACAGAAAAACAGATGTTTCACAAAGCTACTTCGATTCTTAAGTTCTTAACAATTAAGTGATAGACTTCTTAGTAGAATGCCAAATATCAGTCAAATGTGGGCCTGGCAGGGGAGAATGCAAGGTACAGAGGAGTGGGATATTTTTACTTCAATGAACACCACACTAAAATATTCATATTCTAAAAATCCTAA
Source organism: Neotragus moschatus (assembly GCA_006410615.1). NCBI lineage: Eukaryota > Metazoa > Chordata > Mammalia > Artiodactyla > Bovidae > Neotragus > Neotragus moschatus. The sequence goes on along the minus strand of SJYA01001468.1, from coordinate 48,703 downwards.
TAAAATTATCCCATTATTTCTCAAAGACCAGAAATAGCATGATTTTCCAAGGATTTTTGGTATTACTGTATACATATTTCAAGATCAGTGACTTTACTGCTAATCAGAGGAAAGTTTGCCATATACTTAATTTTAGAATCAGACACATGTTTATGTATTAGTAATTCTAAAAATGATATAATAAAAAATGATTGGTCACTTACTGTCTAATGAGCAATGCTACTGAACTTTACATTTTTCTACCAACCAAATGTATTCCTCTGAGATTTTATTCCCTGAAGATTATGCAATGAAAGTGATATTTTTGTCCTTGGTAAAGAGGAAGATGTTGGGCACTCTATGTTAGGATGCTAGTTTATATGCAATGCATTAAAAATACATTTAGAGTAATAGAAGTATGAGGTGTAACAGACAGGGGAGACAGTATATCAAATATATCAAGTATATCAAGTCTCTTCTTAAGATCAAACATTATGCTTTTTCTTGTGTTTGACTTCACTTGGGCTAGTGACTCCAGAGGAGGGTATGTCATTGAACAGGGCAGGGACACTCAGAAGCAAGTTCACAACCCTGCAAGACTCGTAACTGTTCTTTCCTCTAACAAATGTCAAAATACAGCTATTTACCAAGTGAAAGGTAAAACTCCCTTTACTCCAGACTGATAAACAATTTCCCCAAATGTCAGCTTACTACTTATTGTTTCTTTACTTTTCTTTTCCACATCCCAAAGGAAAAGTTTTACTTCACAGGAGACCTCAACTGAGTGCTTTCCCTTGAGGATGACACTTAGTCATTCCTCTGTGTCCTCTAAGAAAAGAAGAGAAAGCAATTTTGCTATTCTCCAAAGTAATTTATTCTATACACTGTCAATTATTCATTTATTTTAATATAGACTTATTTTTTTCTAAAATTTAAGACATCTTAAACTGCAAATTCTTTTTATTTTTTCACTGAAAAGGCCAGTTACTTATTGATATATTCCAGTCTCCCCTACTTTCTGCAGAGGGATTAGCAGAAAAGTACAAAGTTATGTGCAGTGCATTATCAAATCAAATTGATCTGAACCTAAGAATAGAGAAAGAATTTTATGTAGGATGCAATTTGGAGCATACAGTCAAATAGCAGTCTCATCAGGATGGTCTTCCTGAAGCCATTGTGCTGATCAGCTGCAATGGAAAATCCTATCTAAGTGGTATTCAAAGGATTAGCATATTCCAATATTAGCACATTTTGACTCTTCCTCAGTCCATTGCCACAGTTCAAGGGCATGGGCACTTTTCTATTTCCATATATTTTTTCTCTAAATTCTCTCTTTAGTCAATACTGAAATTTTGAGCTTTCACTGATAATTGCAGTCAGAAATGTGGTTTTGCACAAACTTACTAAGAAAATGCCAAATATATTAAGCAATAAAAGAGAATTACATTTCATCGGTCAATTATTTGAATATACATAATGTGCATTGTTTTTTGAACATCAAGTTCTTTTTATAATGGATTTTTCTTGAGCATCATACACAATCAATTGAAAATGGAGCTCAAATTACAAGGTTACTATTGTCATCAGATTAATTTCTTATATACTATTGCAAATGTCCAGGAATGGAATTTAATTCATCCATATCCCTTAATTTGAAGGATGTAAATGTAATTATGTTGATACAAATGAGACTATTGTTGTTCAGTTGCCCAGTCATGTCGAACTCTTTACAGCCCTGTGGACTGCAGTATATCAGGCCCCCTGTCCCTCACCATCTTCTGGAGTTTGCCCAATTTTATTTTCATTGAATCGGTGATACCATCCAGCTATCTCATCCTCGGATGCCCTCTTCTCCTTCTGCCCTCAATCTTTCTCAGTTTCAGGGACTTTTTCAATGAATCATTTGTTCAACAGTCATCTCTTGAGCAAAGTACGAGAGCTTCAGCTTTAGCATCAGGCCTTGGGGTAAATATTCAGGGTTGATCTCCCTTATATCCCCTAATACAATTTTTCTACATTTTTAACAAGCAAAATGTTTTTAACTGGATAAATTCAGAGAATTTTTTAAAAATTAAAAAAAAACACATCTTGATTGAAAATAATTGGAAAAATCAGTACCATTGCACAAGCCATGAAGAAAATGAAATGACAAATAAAATGAATTAATTCACACTGAAGAACAGTAATCACTGGGCAGAAGAAGGTAGTGAAAAAAGTAGGAATGAAGAAGAAAAGAAGGAAGGGAGGGAGGGAGGAAGGAGAGAAGGAAACAAGAAAAAAAAGATACGATGAAACTAAAGAGGGAAATGTAACTAAGCATTAATAAGCTAATTGGAGACAGGATTGTAATCATTTATTGTGCCTGCATGTGTGGTCAGTTTTGTACCCCTCTTTGCAACTCCATGGACTGTAGCCCATGAAGCTACCCTGTCCATGGAATTTTCCAGGCAGGAATACTGGAGTGGGATGCTTTTTCCTCACTCAAAAAGAGTTGACCAAGAAACCTAATGAGAAACTGAGAAGGAAAATATGTAGAGTTAACTATTAATTGGCTATAATAATTTTAAATTTCTAGAGATGAAGTTCTGTGCTTACCTTGTCTTTAAAATCTAAGCTTAGAGTTTGGTTCATATGTGCAGTAAATATGTTGGGATGAAAAAATTAACAAAGTTATATGACATATATTTTAAGAGATTTTTTAACACCTAATACATTTATATGGGGAAGATCTAAGAGCAACTGCTATTAGTACTGATAAGCTGATTCTAGCTTAAAGAATTTTTATTCTTGTCCAAAGGTAAAAGAATCTACCCTAAGAGTAATGTTTATCCTTCTAAGTTGAGTAATAAGTATGAAAAATACAGTGGGTGAACAATGAATATCCAGATATATTAAAACTTTGAGGTTATGATTCTATAAAAATATGTAATAAAATAAATTTTATAAATAATATGGCAATAAATTTGTATCTGGAGTTTTAAATGCAATGTTTTAAAATATGGGCTTAAATATTTCTCTATACAGAGAAGGCGATGGCACCCCAGTCCAGTACTCTTGCCTGGAAAATCCCAGGGACGGAGGAGCCTGGTAGGCTGCAGTTCATGGGGTCGCTAAGAGTCGGACATGACTGAGCAACTTCACTTTCACTTTTCACTTTCATGCATTGGAGAAGGAAATGGCAACCCCCTCCAGTGTTCTTGCCTGGAGAATCCCAGGGACGGGGGAGCCTGGTGGGGTACCATCTAAGGGGTCACACAGAGTCGGACACGACTGAAGTGACTTAGGAGCAGCAGCATTTCTCTATAATAAGTTCTTTTAACTAGAGTATTATAATTCATACAATGATTTTAGCATAATCAATGCACTTTTTGATGGTATCAATAATATATTTTACTTTCATTTAACAAATCACAGAAATGCATTTTAAGGAGATATTATTTGCCTTTTTAAATAACATTTGGGGCTTCCTGGGTGGACTAGCAGTAAAGAACCCACCTGCCAATGCACCAGATGCCAGAGATGTGGGTTCAGTCTCTGGGTTGGGAAGATTCCCTGGAGAAGGAAATGGCAATCAACTTCAGTATTCTTGCCTGGAAAAATCCCATCGACAGAGCAGCCTGATGGGCTACAGTTCATGGGGTTGCAAAGAGTTGGACATGATTGAGCACTTGTCAGCAGTATTTTTATATATAAAAACTCAAAGTTAGACATAATAATAGCTGCATTGTTGAAATGAACTTTAAATGTTATCTTATGTTAATTAGTTTCTATATTTTGGGCAACACTAAGTTTCTCAAAGTAGAAATTCTTTCTTTAGCGTGGCACCAATGCATGCAATATTACACTGTATATACTTTGGATTCTTACATCATAAACAGTGAAAATAAGTTTTCTTGATCCTGTAGAAAAAATAATTCCATTTGTCACCCAAGGCATCATATTTTTAGAAATACCTTTTTTCATTAATAGGATTCATAAAGGTCATCCTCGGGCTAAGTTGCAATTTTAGGCCTTAATGTCTGTCTTCTGCCATTATAGGTTTTATAAAATTTCCGTAGTATGAAATTCTCAGAGAATCTTGCAATACTTATTGGTTCATGTCTCTAACCCAAAATTTAAACTAAGATAAATAGTTTATTCACTTGCACTCAATGTAACTGCAAAAATATGTGAAGTGTAACAATTCATTAGAAGATAATCTATTGTCATTCATAAGTCCAAGAGTTTAGGTAATCTATTCACTTAAAACCACAACAGAAAACAAATATGCAAAAAAAAACAAACACATTAGGCTCCACCTAAGAATAATAATGGTAAACATAAGAGAAGCCTTGAAAAATAAAGATACATACATAGAGTGACAAAAACGTTTAGGCAATTCATTTCTTCTAAAAATCAGAAAATACGTCCTTCACAAATTCTTGATTATTCCAATTTGATTCAAAAATGCTTTGTACTCATGCTGTTGCCTTCAGTTTCTGATGTTCAGTGTTTCATGAAAGTTCAAAAATTTACTTTTGGCAGCAAAATGATTGCAGCAAGGAAAGCAGGACACCAAAGGCTTTTCATGGGTAAACCAAAATAATTGCTCCAATATTTCAAGAAAAGTACTTAAATGTTACAAAAGGAAGTTTTAATGTTCTGTTGCTAAATTCTTCATTGCATCCCTGTTGCTTCCATTAGAAGCTGCTGTGATAGGAGCCTTTGCTATTAAACAAATCTCCATGTAGAACTGTTCTCAAAAAGCAAATCAGGAAGCTTTACAATTTATTTGATTAGGAGGGGGGATAAAATGATTTTAAAAGACTCAGATTTTTACCTCCAAAAGAAACCATAAAGCAACCTAATAACATCTTCCTAGAATAAGGAAAGGCCATTGTCACTTTATAAATCAAATCCTTTATAGCATTATTTTATAGCCAAAAATTTTCAGACTGACTTCTGATTTTTACTTCTTATTTGATGTGTTCACTTAATTTTTCCTTTCTGGCCATTTTTGACATCTAGGTATTCATTGATTTAAGGGAAGAGAAGGATTTGCCACATGAAGCATCTATGGAGAAGAGGATTGAGCCACAGTGGAGGAAGGGCTTCTGGGCTGAATTTTACACCCCCCCCCATCCCTGCTATTTCATATGTTGAAATCAAAGGTATTTGGAGATAGGATATTTAAAGAGGTAACTAATGTTCAATAAAGTCATTGCAATGGGAGAAAAGGGGAGATTAAGACATAGGGGGAAGACCATGCAAAGACACAGGGAGAAGATAGCCATCTATAAGCCAAAGCAAACTTCTGTTTAAGCCACCTTTTCTCTGGTGCTTTGTTAGGGAGATCCTAGTAAACAGTAGCCTTTTGGAGCTAAATTGTACAAGTAGAATTATTCTTTCTTACAAAGGTAGTTTGCAGTTCAAATAAACTGGTATAATCACACACAATAAGAACACAGTTGGCAAACCTAGGTGTAAAATAGAACACAAAACAAGAGACCTCCAGGAAAAGGAGTATTTAGGCCGGCAGATGTCTTTATACACGAAATTTTCTAAATGGGATTCAGTATTATCCTTCAGCCTGACATTGTTTCTGCTCTTCCATTTACTAGGCTTAAAAAAAAATGTTAAGCCTCATCAATAACAGTCTTGGGGAAACAGTACTATTCTTGTTGACACCAAGGACACAGGAGAGCCAAACAATAATGCTGTTAAGGATCACTCAGTCTCTTGGTTCACTCCTCATCTCCAATCATAAATCTGCATTCACTAAACACCGAGCCTTTGCTGCCTGCACCGCAGACTATCAATGAAGCACTATATAATATTAATCACGTATTAATTAGAAATTAAGTTAGGCTGATAGGACTTCATTTTTATAGTTCCTTAGGTACATGTTCCAATCCTCCAAATGTACCAGGATCTCATTTTCTCTTTAGATTCCAATAACAGCAAAGGGCAATAACAAAATAAAAATAGACTTCTCTCCTGAGACTACTGAAGATAGTGATTAAAAGTTACCTGACATCGATATGCTTTGTAACCATGACATCATTTGTATGTATCATCTAAATTATGTGGTTATTAATTTTTAACAACCAAGCATATAGTCTCCAGTACCACATGAAATGTATACTTTTTATTTATTTATTGTATGGTAAGAATACTTAACCGTAGGTCTGCCTTCTTAACAAACTTTAGATGCAGAACATGGTATTGTAAATTATAAACTCGGGGTTGTGCAGTAGACCCCTAGAATTTATTCATCTTGCATCTCTAAAACTTTATACCTGTTAAACAGCAGGTCCTCGTTTCCTTTTCCCCAGTCCTTGGCAACCACCATTTCACTCTCTATCTCTATGAGTCTCAATATTTTATATCTCATATACAGTATCTGTTCTTCCGTGACTGGTTTATTTCACTTAGCATACTGTCCTCAAGATTCATCCATATTGTTGCGTGTGGCAGGATCACAGTTTATGTTTTCATGTATTAATGAGTATCAGACTTTTAGACTGCTTCCATATCATGGCTATTGTGACTTACTGATTTCTCAAACATTATGACAGCACTTTGTAATGGTTTCAATCACAGTAGCAGAGTAGCACAGTATACACTGCTAACTTAAATATTAATATGTAGATTGCTGTAGCTACTCCAGTATTCTTGTCTGGAGAATTCCATGGACAGAGAAACCTGGTGGGCTCAGTCCATGGGGTTGTGAAGAGTCAGACACGACTGAGCGACTAACAATTTCACTACACTTTAGAGGCAGGCTGCATAAGTTCAGAGCCTGACTCTGCCACTTAGAGGTGGGCAAGATAGTGAATCTTTTTGGGTTTCAAATATCTACCTGTAAATGTGGCTAGTAACAGTTCCTATCATAGGAATGTTGGGAGAATTGAGTTATCAAAAAGCATTTAGAAAACTGGCTTATGTAAGTACTTAGTATTATTACTTTATTGATATTTTTATTAGTTCACAGATCCATGTCCTGTTTTTCTAGGCTGAAAAATGCATCACTTAAAAAGTAAAGATATAACACCTAAAATCAAAATGTAGATTCATTTTCTGCCAATGAAACTTTGCAAATGTAAATGCTGATAAGAACCATTACTATAGACATTTCAACCGAGATGATTAAAAGCAGAGTTAATTTCAGATTGAAATGAGTTAAAGGCCCATTCTTACTTCTCATTTTCTGTGTGACCTTTAGCAAGTTACAAAAATTTTCTGAACCTACACTTCCTTACTTATTAAAGATAACATTATGATGTACATGTCATAGGATTGCTAGAGAATTAAGTAAATTACTGTTTGTAATAATTTACTCGTGTCATGCCTGAAAGTGAAAGTGAAAGTGAAGTCACTCAGTCGTTTCCGACTCTTTGGGACTGCGTGGAGGTAGCCCGCCAGGCTCCTTCGTCCATGGGATTCTTCAGGCAAGAATACTGGAGTGGGTTGCCATTTCCTTACAGAGTAAATCCTCAGTACATTTTGGTTTTCATTGTTTTACTGTTATTATTTTTTGATTATCAATTGCCAAAATACTACAAAACTTGATGGCTCAGAGCAATGATTCACTTTTACCTCTCATGGTTCTGTATGTTGACTGAGTTCACTGGGGGCAGTCCCCACATAGAGTCCTTCATATCCTTCCAATCAGTTGGCAGCTGGGCTGGAGTTATCTGAAGGCTGGCCTGGTATGGACATCTAATATGATTTCTTCTAGATTTACACATGTGTTGTACCTCATCTACAGTATCAAGAATAGCCTGTAGTAGCCAGGCATCTCACACTGCACTTGACCTTTCCACTTGGCAGCTTGATCTTTTTGCAATGTGACAGTCTCAGGTACACGGACTTCTCAGGTGGAGGCCAATTTCCCTTGAAATAAGAAGCCTGAGGCCAGAGTAAGCTATAATATTTTAAACCAGCTGTTCAGGATATACGGCATGATGTGGATCATGTTCTCTGATACAAATGAGAACCATCCTAGATCCAAGGGGAGGAAATTAAACAAAAGTGTGAAAACTAAGAGGTGAGATTCACGAGGTGTGGGTAATCTCAGAAGTAGAGCTACAGCTTGATTATCTGTACAATCACTGTTACTATCATCAATATGGTCCACACTGTCTTCATCTATTCTTGATTTAACTATAGCTTGTTTTATATTTTTGAGAAAATATAAGAGAAAATGTTAGCACTCAAACTATCAATAACCTTCAGCCAAAAATCCTAATTCTGAGACCTCTTCTAAGGGCACAATCTGAACAAATGAAAAATAATTTCTTTCTAAAGTTACTTGTCTTTCAGATAGATTAAAAAATGGAAAAAATGAGAATGATTTCACTAAAAATAACTAAATTAAGACATTTACAGAATAAAAATGTTACAAAACAGTTAGAAATGATATTTTGCAGGGTATTTTAAATAGTATATGCTTAGTTTAATATGTATACTATATATACGTTTAGAACCAATAAAGAAACATAAACATTGAAGCATAATGGAAGAAAATAATCAATATATCAATACTGGTAGGTTATTTAGTAGAATTTCCAACTCTTTTTGTTGTTGTTCAGTCACCAATCATGTCCAACTCTTTGCAATATTGTGGATCACAGCAGACCAGGCCTAGTCCACCACCATATCTTGGAGCTTGCCCATATTCACGTCCATTGAATTGGTGATGCCATCTGACCATCTCATCCTCCGTTGCCCTCTTCTCCTTCTGCCTTTGAGCTTTCCCAGCATTAGCCAACTCTTTTCCAATGAGTTGGCTATTAGCATCAGGTGGCCAAAATACTGGTGTTTCAGCTTCAGCATCAACCAGTCCTTCCAATGAGTATTCAGCATTGATTTCCTTTAGGATTGACTGGCTTGATCTCCTTGCTGTCCAAGGGATTCTCAAGAGTTTTCCCCAGTACCACAGTCTGAAAGCATCAATTCTTCAGTGGTCTGCCTTCTTTATGGTCCTAGTTTCACATCCATACATGACTACTGGAAAGACCATAGCCTTGACTATATAGACCTTTGTCAGAAAAGTGATGTCTTTTCTTTTTAATACACTGTCTAGGTTTGTTATAGCTTTCCTTCTAAGAAGCAATCGTCTTCTAATTTCATGACTGCAGTCACAATCCATAGTGATTCTAGAGCCCAAGAAGAGGAAATCTGTCATTGCTTCCACCTTTTCCCCTTCTATTCACCGTGAAGTGATGGGACCTGATACCATGATCTTAGATTTTTTAATATGGACTTTTAAGTCAGCTTTTTCTCCCCTCTTTCACCTTTATCAAGAGGCTCTTTGGTTCCTCTTTGCTTTCGGCCATTAGAGTAGTATCATCTGCATATCTGAAGTTGCTGATATTTCTCCCAGCAATCTTGATTCCAATGTGTAATTCATTCAGCCCATCATTTCACATGGTGTGCTCTGCATAGAAGTTAAAAAAACAAGGTGACAATAAATATCCTTCTTGTACTTCTTTCTCAATTTTGAACCAGTCAGTTGTTCCATATAAGGTTCTCATTGTTGTTTCCTAACCCACATACAGGTTTCTCAGGAGACAAGTAAGATGGTCTGGTATTCCATCTCTTTTGACTCATAAAGAGTCAAAGGCTTTGGTATAGTCAATTTAACAGAAGTAGATGTTTTTCTGGAATTCTTTGCTTCCTCTATGATCCAGTGAATGTTGGCAATTTGATCTCTGGTTTCTCTGCCTTTTCTAAACCCAACTTGTATATCTGGAAGTTCTTGATTCAAGTATTGCTGACGCCTACCTTGAAGAATTTTGAGCATAACCTTACTAGCATGGAAAGTGGGTGCAACTATCAGGTAGTTTGAACATTCTTTATTACTGCCCTTGGTAATTGAGAAGAAGATTGATATTTTCCAGTCCTGTGGCCATTTCTGGGTTTTCCAAATTTGCTGGCATATTGAATATAGCACTTTAATAGCAACATCTTTTAGGATTTTAAATAGCTCTGCTGGAATTGCATCACCTCCACAAACCTTATTGGCAGTAGTGCTTCCTAAGGCCCACTTGACTTCACACTCCAGATGTCCGGCTCTAGGTGAGTGACCACACCACTGTGGTTATCCAAGTCATTAAGACCTTTTACAGTTCATCTGTGTATAGTTTCCATTTCTTCCTGATCTCCTCTGCTTCTATTAGGTCTTTACCATTTTTTTTCCCAACTCTTAGTTCCATCTTATTTGGGGGCCAAGTTCTCTGTCCCTTCACATCCTACTAGACAGTCATTCAGAACTCTTCCTACACTATTTCCATCCCATACTCATTAATTCAGTTCTACTAGATTTTTGGATGCAACTTATTAACATAATCTCCGTAGCAGAGATCGTCGGTGCCCACTTCTAATTTCACCTGTAGATGCCATAGACAGTTTTGTGAGAATTCATTTGGCACTATAGATGAGCTATCAATACGTCAGCCCTAAGAGGTTTTTCTTCATATTTTAAGACTTTTTCTAGCCCATGGGTACCATCTTTAACCCAGATACAAGCAACCTACCAAGTGAGGGGGACTAAACATTTCTGAAGAACTCTCAATCACTGGTGTCACTGCGAGGCATTCAATTTTCCTAAGAAGGTCCTAACAAAACTAAATTCCTATTTCTCACAGAAATTATTTAGTCACTGCATTCTAATATCATCTCTCACATCCCAGCACTTTGCTTCTCCATGTTGGCCCACTTTCTATGTAATATACCTCCTCAGAATTCCTTATTTCAATCTGTTCCTTGAGAATACCACTGTACGACTTGGTCCCATGCTTTTGGTGTACTACTCTCTCTGCTAAACTTGAAGATTCATCACTGCAACACAACCTTCTGCCTACCTTCCTGGGAATGTTGATTCATCCTTAAGAATTCAGCCCCAAATACACTTTTCCAGTGAGGCTTTTCCTAATACAGGAAGGCTCAGTATTCCACTCCTTTGCGCCAGCACATAAACATCTCCATTAAGATTCACTGTAAGTGAAGCCTTAAGATTCACTATCTGCTACTGCTGCTGCTAAGTCGCTTCAGTCGTGTCCAACTCTGTGCGACACCACAGACGGAAGCCCACCAGGCTCCCCCCATCCCTGGGATTCTCCAGGCAAAAACACTGGAGTGGGTTGCCATTTCCTTCTCCAATGCATGAAAGTGAAAAGAGAAAGTGAAGTCGTTCGGTCATGTCTGACTCTTTGCGACCCCATGGACTGCAGCCTACCAGGCTCCTCCGTCCATGGGATTTTCCAGGCAAGAGTACTGGAGTGGGGTGTCATTGCCTTCTCCAAAGATTCACTATACTGCATTATAATTGCTTCCTTCTATATTTGAATATTTTAGCAGACTGTGAGTTTTTGAGGGCAGTGACTTTAGTTGCATTCACGTTTGTATTTTAGCGCTTGATAATTGGTATATAATTAAGTACTCAATAGCGTCATTTGGATAGATGACTAAATTGATAAGCAAAGCATAATAATAGAGAATTAAATCTACTTTCATGCCATGTTGATGAGGATGGTTAATAATGATATTACTTCCCTGTGTTTATAGTGTCAATGATTCTTTCTGTGTCTTCTAATCTTTGTGTGATAGGATCAGTCATAAAAATTCCTTAAAAATTATCAAAGCTATGTGATTTTAAAAGAACTATACATTTGTGTGGCACACTCTAAAGTGACCCATCAGTGAATAACACTCTTTTCAAATTTCCTTCCCTTGAATGTGAGCAGAATCCTTAAATTATTTCTTAACCAAAAAGGCAAAGGTGATCTGATACCACTCCTTTGATTAGATTATATTATGTATCAAAGGTGATGGGAAGTCATGACCATGGTTATATTACATTATATAAAATACCTTAGGAGTTAGAGAATTCTTTTTTGTGAGGAACAAATAATAACAAAAGTTACACTTTGTGGTTCTATTTGCCAGAACAGTTACATTTAATCCAGCTATCTTATCCAATATTCCTTTATTAATGTGTGTATCTATACTTCTACTATCTCTACTTTGCTTACTTACTTTCCAAATACCTATCTATCTATATATGACTCTTTCCAGTTTTAATATCTCTGGTTCCATTATTAACATGTTAAAATATATAAAATACTCTCATTTTACATTGACATAGAAGTCTTGTTATTGAGTCTTATGAAAATTAGAGTTTAGCACTTCTGTAGGTCATCCACTGAAATATCCAAGTGGCCCCACCTGTTGGGGGCAAGTAAACTGTCTTGCTGGAGAAGTGTGTGCACTTAAAGGTCTTTTAAGCTTGTGCACCATTTTTTTTTCTTTTTGGCTTATGGTAATTTTGCTATCGGAGAAGGCAATGGCACCCCACTTCAGTACTCTTACCTGGAAAATCCCATGGACGAGGAGCCTGGTAGGCTGTAGTCCATGGGGTCACTAAGAGTCAGACATGACTGAGCGACTTCACTTTCACTTTTCACTTTCATGCATTGGAGAAGGAAATGGCAACCCACTCCAGTGTTCTTGCCTGGAGAATCCCAGGGGCGGTGGAGCCTGATGGGCTGCTGTCCATGGGGTTGCACAGAGTTGGACACGACTGAAGCGACTTAGCAGCAGCAGCAGCAGCAGCAATTTTGCTATCTCTGGGCATCTCTAAGTTTGTTTGTTTGTTTTTTAATTAATATTATGGAGGTTTGGGTTTCTGTTCGCTTCTGGTCCATGCAGATCAAAAAGTTATTTTCCACTGTGGGAACTGTGGGTGGAAGCTTAGTATTGTGGTTGACCATCAGTGACTCTGTCAGATAATGGAGAGCAATCTTTTGTCAACGAAAGATGACAGGTAAGTCTGTATTTATTTTTCTTTGTGTATTTTTTTGGTCTGAGTTCAAAGAATTAAGAATTTTGTGCCTACTGGCAAGGAGAGTAGTTCTTTTCCATCATTCTTTTTTTCAAGTTGTATCATTTTATTTATTTATTTTAAAATTAGGGTATAGGGATTCCTAGGTGACACTAGCAGTAAAGAGCCTTCCTGTCAATGCAGGAGACATAGATTTAGGTTTGATCCCTCGGTGAGGAAGATCCACTGGAGGAGGGCATGGCAACCCACTCCAGTATTCTTCCCTGGAGAATCCTATGGACAGAAGAACCTGGCAGGCTACAGTCCATAGGGTTGCAGAGAGTCAGACACAACTGAAGCGACTTAGCATGCACACATAGTTGCTTTACAATGTTGTATTTGTTTCTGCTGTACAATGAAGTGAATCAGATGTATGTTTACACGATCCTCTCTCTTGTGGGCCTCCCTCCTACTCCTCAATCCCATCCTCTAGGTCATCATAGAGCACCAAGCTGAGCTTCCTGTGCTATGCGGAAAGTCCCCATTTGCTATCAGTTTTACACGTGGTGGTGTATATATGTCAATACCAACCTCACAGTTCATTCCCCTACACAGTATCAATTACATCTGCATCTCTGTTCCTACCCTGCCAGAGTCTGTCAAAAGAGTGGAGGAAGTCAGAGGACAGTAGTTCTGTAAGGTCATGACTAGATATCTTTTATCTGTGGCTGAATTCTAAAGCCATAAGCTTTCTCCATGTCTCACATCTGTCACTGAGGAAAGTCTTTACCATTTTTTGGACAAGTGAAATATTTTGCAATATATGGAGTATATTAATAAGTTAGTTTATTCAGTTCAGTTCAGTTCAGTCACTCAGTTGTGTCCAACTTTCTACAACCCCATGGACCGCAGCATGCCAGGCCTCCGTGATCCTCCCAGAGCTTACCCAAACATATATCCCTTGAGTTGGTGATGCCATCCAAACATCTCATCCTGTGTCATCCCCTTCTCCTCCTGCCTTCAATCTTTCCCAGCTTCAGAATCTTTTCAAATGAGTCAGCCAGCTCTTTGCATCAGATAGCCAAAGTATTGGAGTTTCAGCTTCAATATCAGTCCTTCCAATAAACACCCAGGACTGATCTTCTTTAGATTGGACTGGTTGGATCTCCTTGCAGTCAAAGGACTTTCAACAGTCTCCTCCAACACAACAGTTCAAAACCATCAATTCTTCAGTGCTCAGCTTTCTTTATAGTCCAACTCACATCCATACATGACCACTGGAAAAGCCATAACCTTGACTAGGTGGACTTTGCTGGTAAAGTAATGTCTCTGCTTTTTAATATGTTGTCTAGGTTGGTCATAACTTTCCTTCCAAGGAGTAAGCCTCTTTTAATTTCATGGCTGCAATCACCATCTGAAGTGATTTTGGAGCCCAGAAAAATAAAGTCAGCCACTGTTTCCACTGTTTTCCCATCTATTTCCCATGAAGGGATTGGACCAGACAACCATGAACTTAGTTTTATGAATGTTGAGCTTTAAACCAACTTTTTCATTCTCCTCTTTCACTTTCATCAATAGGCTCTTAAGTTCTTCTTCACTTTTTGCCATAAGGGTGGTGTCATCTTCATATATGAGGTTACTGATATTTCTTCTAGCAATCTTGATTCCAGCTTGTGCTTCATCCAGCCCAGCATTTATTATATCTTTGAAATTAAATGAGTGCTATTCATACTAATATATAAAGAGTATTTCCAAAATTTGCATCAATTAAGGAAACAGAATTGTTAATATTATGAAATGTTTGACCTGAAACAAAGTCCTTCTTACAGAAACTGTTTTCTCAGAAACATCGAATGAATCAGATTAGTATAATTAAGATGTATCTTTGGAGAAAATTGAAATGGTTTGATAATTTTGGTCTAACAAAACAAAACAAAGAAACAGCATTATACATTTTCTCTGTTTTATCATTATTAAGTATTACACAAGAATACGTCTTATTTTCATAAGATTTAAGTTTGTCATCATGAAGTATGGCCTTTAATCTGAGTTTTCTAAATGTCTTATATAGGTTTATTTATCAAATAAGCTAATATTCAGCTCAGTTCAGTTCAGTTCAGTTGCTCAGTTGTGTCCGACTCTTCGCGACCCCATGAATCGCAGCACACCAGGCCTCCCTGTCCATCACCAATTCCCGGAGTTCACTCAGACTCACATCCATCGAGTCAGTGATGCCATCCAGCCATCTCATCCTCTGTTGTCCCCTTCTCCTCCTGCCCTCAATCCCTCCCAGCATCAGAGTCTTTTCCAATGAGTCAGCTCTTTGCATGAGGTGGCCAAAGTACTGGAGTTTCAGCTTCAGCATCATTCCTTCCCAAGAAACCCCAGGGCCGATCTCCTTCAGAATGGACTGGTTGGATCTCCTTGCAGTCCAAGGGACTCTCAAGAGACTTCTCCAACACCACAGTTCAAAAGCATCAATTCTTCAGCACTCGGCCTTCTTCACAGTCCAACTCTCACATCCATACATGACCACAGGAAAACCCACAGCCTTCACTAGACAGACCTTAGTTGGCAAATAATGTCTCTGCTTTTGAATATACTATCTAGATTGGTCATAACTTTCCTTCCAAGGAGTAAGCGTCTTTTTAATTTCATGGCTGCAGTCACCATCTGCAGTGATTTTGGACTCATTAGTATAATATCAAAGAATTAAAAATGTCAATCAGTGTTCAACAAATTTGGATAAAAATTCTTACAAACATTTAAAAAATACTTTTATAGGGGTAATTTGTTGTGCATCAGTTCAAACATTAGTTTAAGATCATAAATAAACTAAATTTTGATTAAATATTAAATAAAGTTAATAAATTAATATTATTTGGATAGCTATTTATTTTTCTCATAATAATGAATGCTAAAACATTGATTACTGACCATAGTTTTTTTTTTTTTTTCTTTTTTTAATGTCCCATAGATACCAATTAGGTCTAACTGGTTTATTGTATCATTTAAAGTTTGTGTTTCCTTGTTAATTTTCTGTTTAGTGGATCTATCCATAGGTGTGAGTGGGGTATTAAAGTCTCCCACTATTATTGTTAATTTCCCCTTTCTTACTTGTTAGCATTTGTCTTACATATTGTAGTGCTCCTATGTTGGGTGTATATATATTTATAATTGTTATATCTTCTTGGATTGATTCTTTGATCACTATGTATTGTCCTTCTTTGTCTCTTTTCACAGTCTTTGTTTTAAAGTCTATTTTATCTGATATGAGTATTGCTACTNAGAGTGTTTCCTGGTGTTTGGAAACTTCTCTCTTTTTAAGACTCCCTTCCTGGGATGGAGCTCCGTCCCTACCTCTTTTGTCTCTCTTTTTGTCTTTCATATTTTTTCCTACCTCCTTTTGAAGACAATGGGCTGCTTTTCTGGGTGCCTGATGTCCTCTGCCGGCATTTGGAAGTTGTTGTGTGGAATTTACTCAGGGTTCAAATATTCTTTTGATGAATTTGTTGGAGAGAAAGTGGTTTCCCTGTCCTATTCCCACACCATCTTAGGACCACCTCCCCCTGACCATAGTTTTAAACATCACATTTGATTTTTTATTTTTATATGTATCAAGAGACTATACCTTTGGATCGTATTAATCAAATGCTCATTTTGCCATCTTAAAAATATATTAAAAATATATATGCCAGTACAAAATTGTATTATATGTCTTCTTGAGTCTTGATCATCTGCTAACATGCTTGAATATCAGATTTTTCTCAATGAACTATCACCAGACATTTTATTTTAAATTGATGTTACTTCTTCTGGTTAAATGGTATAATTAATATGAACAGAGATTATCCTGGGGAAAATGGTGACTGAGAAGCATAAATGTGTAGATAAAATAATGAAGTTTGTGTTTTATTTTTAGTTAATATAGAAAAGAGTAGTCTTAAAGTATCTCCTGCTGCTGCTGCTAAGTCACTTCAGTCATGTCTGATTCTGTGCAACCCCATAGACGGCAGCCCACCAGGCTCCCCCATCCCTAGGATTCTCCAGGCAAGAACACTGGAGTGGGTTGCCATTTCCTTCTCCATTAAATTATCTACTTATTCCATAATTCAAAAGACAATAGAGCAAAGCAAAACCTGAATGAATATGACAATGTTTGCAATGAATGCAGAAAGGGCAACTTTACTTTTTTTGATTTGCAAATACTGGATCTGTAAAGGCACAAAGGGTTGTGTAAATATTTTTGCCAAAGTTGGCTTAGTTTGAGGAGTTTATTTTAAAAATGATACGAAGCATTAATTGCCAAGTATTAATGCCAAACTGGAATATGGCTTCCTCACTGTTAAATGATAAATGATCATCTTTTGCCTTCTGTGCAGTCTGCACAGAGATTCCGTGGCCCACCAAAATGATTTTATTTTCTTTGAAATGGCTTTATCATGCCCTTCATTATTAAAAATAGAACAGAATTGACTCACAGGTGAAAGAACTAAATTTCCTTAAAATTGTGCTGCCCAGGCACCCATGTTTCTATATTAATCTAGTGGACAAATGTCTTGTGATAAATCTTTTGATTTTACTGTTTCAAGATCAGGCCCTTTATATATTTCAAAAAATTGTAAATTATAATAAAAATGTTTACACCTGAAATTATCTCTTATGTTTCTCAGAAAGTCCCTGGAAATTCACACAAATCTGTTCTTTCACTTTATAAAAGTAGACACTAGAAATGTTTTTTATGTTCTATACTTTTTAAAATTATCTCAATACACTTGTAACACCTGCACAAGAACTAAGTCAGAAAGGATGCTTAAGAGTGTAGAGCTAAAATATTATTGAGAGAAATACTTCAGAGATTATGTAATCTACATACATACGAGATTTGTAGACAACTGTGTTTTTCATTGTTTGTTCTTTCTCTCATGAGAAACACTGATCAAATTCTCATGCTTTGCACTGTACCTCAATAAACAACATTACTCCTCTGATATTATTAGTGACTATAATAAATTGACTAGTCATTTAGTATCATTATCAAATATGTTTTTGCTTTCCTCTGATGGTTGCCTGAAGGCTCTGCTACAGGAAACATCTGGAATTTGTATATGAAACTGTAAAAGGATCATTCCAGTGCTTCATGGAAAGAACTGTGTCAGGTACTACTTGATCAAAGAATAGGACTGCTATGTGCTGGTTTCCAAGCTGACATCACTCAGGCAACTTTCAGACCATAATAGTTGAGGACTCACTATACCCAGAAACAAAGGTCCGTGACCTACAATCCAGCAGGATGTAGCATGATTACCCAGAGCAACAATTGATGAGCGGAATTTAACTCTGGTTATTTGTGTGGAAAACTGTTGATAATATTTTTTTTTAATTTATTTTTATGAGTCTGTGAAGTCACTATCTCTAGCACTCTAGCATTAAAACAATTTAATGTTTTTTAAGCTGAAGTGAAATATTTTTTATAGACTCAATATATCACTGACTTCCTCCCTCCTCTTGCTCTTCTGCAGAATTCAAAACAAACACCTTTTTGGAGCCTCTTTACAGTTTAAGGTAGTGTAGTAATTTGCATCCATTCAATAAAAACCTGTCTTCCAGTATGTAGTTGGACAAATTGATTTTGTAGCAAAGTCCATATTGAAACATTGCATTTGAAAACAAGTCTCGCTTAGTCAGGCAAGGCAAGCCCACTATTAAGAGACAAGGGCTGACCTTGTGTGTTAAGTTGGTGCTTTCAGCCCAGGTCCACCAAGGATTTTGTGAAATGTGTGTCATATGGCCTGTAGAAATATCACCATTTTGGCTCAAATAGCTCTGACTTGACACCTGGTTAGCTGAGTCCCACTTTCACACATCGTAAAAGAAATTATTTTCTGGCAAGGAATATTAGCATATGTGGGGAATCTCAAGAAAAGGGATATTTACCTAAATGTATGAGTACTCCACATAAAATCTGACAGAGAAAGTGTTTTGCAATTGGTTTTCTAGCTTTGCCATAGAAGAGCAAACAACAAAGCCTTTTCCAAACCCATTCTGAGATTTGGCATCCAGATTCTCAGGCAGAAGTTAATTTTCTGGCATTGTATATGCTCAATGTGAATGGCTTTAGATTTACAGAGAAAACTCAAGAAACCTTGTGTTGTTAATAAACAGTATTGTAACACCTATGTAAATAATCAGCCCAAATCTAAATCCATCAACCTTTTGGGGAACAAGCATACTCTTTGGAGATTATTTATGATCACAAAGCGACATAAAGTTTATAAAAAGGGGAAAGAAAGAAATCTGAAACCTCAATAAAACAGAAAAGGAATGCTTTATATTGAGGCAACTCAAGGACTATCTTGGAGAATGACTTAGCAAGATATGACATTGTTACTACTGATTTACAGTTTTACACTTAGTAATGCTACATGCTAACTTATGAAGTTTTTGCAGTAAAGAAGCAATTAATTTCTATCAGGTGAAACAGCTAATTCTAATGGTTATAGATTGTGGCCTTGTTGGACTTTAACCAGTTTTGTATCTAATGGAGAAATCATATACTAAAAGTTCATTTAGTTTTTAAATGGCCTACCTAACATTATTTCTCATTATTTAATTAGCTAAATAAATTATAGCATGAATCCATTTGTATGAGAGATATGTTAAGTCTTTTGGAAATTATAGCTGAAGACAATATTAAACTATACATATATGTGGAACTAAAAAAGAGGAAAAGAGCATTAAACACCCCACATTGTGCCAACCCTCAATACTAGCTGTCAGTGGAAAGTGAATTTTAGACATTTATTCAGCTGTATATCTCTGCCAAAATATTATGTGGGCACTCAAGGCAAAGATAAGTACATCAGGACAATTTCCTGTTATAATATTTTTAGCAAAACTAATTTTTGTGGAAAACAATATTTCTAATAAATGTTCTAGTTCAAAATTATATGAATTGGTAAATTTCCAAGTTATTTATATTTAATTTAAACTTTCTCTTTTACCCTTGAGAAAAATGTTATTCTCTAAAACTTTACATTTCTGGAGATACTTGGGAAAATATTTGAAACTTGAAAATTATCTTATAAATGTACATTATCATTATCTTACTAAGTTGGTAACTGAAAGCATTTCCTATAATACTATGTTCTATTTTCCATTACCTCGCTGGTGTACTGGTGTTATACACACTCAGAATTCAGCTACTATGATGATCTATCATTATTTTCAAACCTGTTTCCAGATATCCAAGGGAAAAAAATATTTTGAACTAATTTCCAAAGACTTTTATATTAAGAATAAAATGACCTCATCCTTTCTTTAGTCCTTGAGCCTTTTGAAGAATTGCTGTAAAAAAAAAAAAATCATTTCCTTTTTTACCAATTTCATCTTTTGTCCTTGTCCTTTTTAATCTTACATTATAAATTTTAACTGTGTCTACAATGATATAATTTTGAATGCTAAAGAAATATGCATCTGAGGATAGTCATCTTCCTTTTGGTACTAAAGGATAAAAATAAAGTAATAAAGTATTCATACTGACATCAAGCAATGACAAAATATTATTTACTCATTATTATTTATTCAATACATTCAATGTTCACTAACTTCGTAATTTCATATTTTTTAATAAGAAAAGAGAATTAAGGAGTATGTTTTAAGATCACGAGAAAAGGCTATCACTACTCATAGCCTATTTAAAAGGCTATCACTACTCATAGCCTATTTAAGCTAAATAAATAGCTCTCCCTTTGAGTTCATATTCCATTCACAGAGATGACTCTCTTGAATGTCATAATTTCAGGATATTTCCTTTCTACTCTTTGTGAAGAAACAAGATATTTAGCAGTTATTTCAATATAATTATCAAAATTTCTGAGTAATTTGTTAAAAAAAAAAAATCAGAAATTCTTTTCTCTATTTTCTGGCCACAGCGCACACATGTAGGGGCCTAGTTCTCAAGCAAGGATGAGATCTGTACTACCTGAAGTGGAAGAACAGATTCTTAACCACAGGGATGCTAGGGAATTCCCACACAACTTTTTCCCATAATGTTCACAATGGCTTTCCCTAAAAAATATAAAGCTATACATGTAGGAATATTATCACTTTAATTTAATCTTATAATTTGTGTTTTACTAGAATAAAAAAGTGTTATTAGAAAAAAAGTGTGTATTTTTTCAACTTTTAGCTATCATTTTTTTTGCAAATTTCCTCTAACAAGGCTGTAATTTTTACTGATAATAAGCAACTTCATCATTCCATAAGGCAGCAATACTTCCTTTACATTTTACAAAGGGATTTACTTACTGTTTGAATAAGGGTTACACTTAGTTTCAAGAACAATTAAATGCATTATTTTGAATATTGTATTCATAACAATACAATGTATTTCAGGATCATATTTTAATAAAATGTGATATTTGAACCAATCTCTTGGCAATCATAGAAGACAGGAAACCTGCTGATACATATGATTGCTCTAACTTAAGGGGTTGGCAACCTTTAACATTTTTGCCAGATGGTGACACACTAGGACATTTGGACTGGCAACCAGCCTCTGGCAGGAGCTCAACCCCCTCTGTTTTTACTACTATTTGGAGTTACTCCTACTATTCCTGGCCACTAGCATAGGCACAATCAACACCGATCTTGGATCTCACAAAGTTATCATGGCCTTCAGGTCGCTCCACCCCATCTGTTCCAAACTTCGTAATAGCAAATAAAAGAGAGAAAAAGATACTATGAGTCCTAAGAGGGTTGTTTTTTAAAAATATTTTTATCCAACTAAAGATTGTTTTAATATACGAAGCATAAGGACTCCAATGTTTCATTGAACAATATCCTCATTAAGTGGCCATCCTGCCTTGATGGGCCAGCCACAGTGATGGGGAGCTCACTGAGTTTCAAGGCTGACTTTTTTTTTTTAATTGCTAAAGGCAAGAACAGGTAAAGAATTCAAGTTAGACTCTGAGATTACACAAGTCTTAGGTTTATATGAAAACCTTTGCAGGTATAAAAATTTTATAAACTTGCTCATTATAAAAATGAAATAGAATAAAAAGAGAAGAATGACTCTTGCATTATTCTAAGCTCATTTCTAATATTCCTTGAGTTCATTAATCTATAAAAATGGACAAAGAAGATAATAGCAGAATCAAAGACTCACTATTCACCCTTTACAAGGAAATGTCATTATTTGAGCTTTTCAAAGCCCATGGACTGTATGTAGCCTGCCAGGCTCCTCTGTTCATGAAATTCTCCAAACAAGAATACTAGAGTGGGTGACTATAATCTATCCAGTTGCAAAGAGTTGGACCTGACTGAGCTAGGACTAACACTTTCACTTTTCACTTTCACCCTTTCATATCTAGCATGCTATATTCAATTCTTTCCATTACCACTTTTCCAAACTAGTCCATGGTATTTTGCCTATACAGTTGTGATAACCTCTCTTTCGCCTCACTTCTTTTTCTATTGTTGGAAAAAGAATTTCTTTTGTTTTATCTGGTTTGGAATAATGGAGAAAAATCATTAATCTTACACAGAGAAACTATACTTAAAAGAAAAGAACAGAGACCCAAGAAAGAAGAGCCTGTGGAACCAGTGGTTATCTATAGCTCTAGTTATATCAAGGCAGCCAGCAAATCTCACTGAACACTGTTTGGGTCAGCTTTTGATTTCCAAGGAAAAGATTCCATATTCAATTGCAAAATACATAAGCATTCTTATTTTATGATGGTTTCAAGAAACACGTCTTTAAGAATGCTTCTTGAAAATTGGTTCCTATTGTTTATGAAGTACTTTAGACTTCTTTGTAATTCAAGAATGCTTTGTGGAAGATTCTGACACTGAGTTTATCTTGAAATGTTGACCTTTTAGAAATACAACCCCACTCCCTTTTTTTTTAAGAGTATGAAACTCTTATAGTTGAGAGATTTGATGTGTTCAAATGAGTAGAAAACTAGACTGAAAGTAAAATGTCACCTTTGTTTTCTTTTTCTCTCTCTGATCCATTCTCTACCCAAAAGCATTTGATATTTATAGAATGCAAGAAGGATTATTATTCTCATTAAAACATAGCAATGATGTTTTTGTGCACTGGACAAGTAGTCTCATCACATTCTATAGGGTATATATAGAATCTGGCCCTTTTACTTCTCCAGCCTTAACCTATAGTGAAAATTGAAATCATCTAGATTAAAGACACACAGACAAGAGACAAAGACTTCCTCCGTAAACATGATTTTACTATCCAGGAAATCCTTGCTCAAAAATAACTTTATGTTTCAAAAACTTCTAGAACTGAAAAAGAGGTTATTCAGCTCTCCTTCATCAGGGTAAAAGACTCCTTTATCAGCATGATGGTCACTCAACTGGATTTCTCCGTCGCTGTCATTTGGGTTTCTCTATGTTGCTTATGGGCTTCCCTGGTGGCTCCTCCACTCTCTGTTCCCACCAAATCTAAATTTTTACATAAGAAAAATTTTTTCAGTGATAATAAGCCTCTACATTGAACATTCTGCCTGAAATCAGACAACAAAAATATTTAAAAATATCTTGTTCTTTACATCAACCTTCATAACTACTACAGAGAATCTGTCAAAGTCAATGTCTCTCTTTGTGTAGTAATTGATCAACGAGGGCAAGGGTCAGCTAAACCAACAGGTAATCTTTTAGGAGGTTGCTCTGTAAACTGCAATCAGTCTTAACCTCTTGCTTCTCCCTAGTTTTTCATCTGAATTACCAGTCTTTTCAGAAGTCTACTTAAATAGTCTTTCCTCAGAGGGGTTAACATACCACTCCATCTACATGGGACTTGCATTTTCCTTCTATTTCTCTGTTACAGTCCCGTGTCCATTTTCTTTATGATCGTTCATAATTTGAAATGATGGATTTGGTTTCTCAATTGTTCATTGCTTGTTTTTTTTTTTTTTTCCCCACTAGTTGTAATCATGAGGAAATCAGAGACTACCAGGTTATTGTCAATAGATAGATATTGAGTGAGTGTGGGAATAAATAGATGATAAAACTACTTTTAGTAGGAACTGAGTATATAAAATCAAATAAGATACATTACTTATTCAAAAACTATTAGAGAGTCAAAGAAAACATAGAATTTATTATCTGTTTAGTCTATGTACAAGCTATTTCAAAGTGCAAACTAGAATAGTAATTGATGCTATATCAAGAAATATATTTGACATATCACCTCCAGGTGGGAAAAAAATGATATGTGTCTTGAGTGAGAAAGGGAGAATATTAGGCAGAAAAAAGTCAAATAATCCAGCATGGTAAAGGAGTCTGGACTTCATGCTATCGATGGAAAAAAAAAATAGTGGTATTTACTAAAGACAGAGTGCAGAGTCAAAAAAAACTCTTACTGTCAAGCATGAAGACTCATTCAGAACAGCTGCTGGCTAGACACTCAGGGATGAGGTACAAAGGGTGAGAAATATGGCCAGACTTTTAAAGTTACAAGACTATGAACTGTCTCCTTCCCTTGAAGGATTTTTGATCCTGTCCAAAATGTCCTTGATATATGGTTCAAAGAGAAACTATTTGGTATGAAACAAAAACGCTTCTGGACATTTTGAATAGAACCAAATTTCAAGGATCATTTTGCATGCACTAAATATTTTATGAACCTTTTAGATGAGATCAAATTTCAAGGCCCTTATGGCATGGATCAAATGTCTCATGGACCACTTGGACAGGATCAAATGTCTGCTAACCATCTTCATCTTGTATTAAAGAAGCAAAGTCTCTGATGTTGATTGGGTGATGAGTTGGCACTGGGTTATAAGTTATCAACAAACATAACAAATTATTCCAAAATTTAGTAACTTAAAACAATAAACATTTACTAACTCAAATCATTTCTACAATTCTGGATTTAGAAAGTAATTCAGCTGGGGGGTTCTTTCTTAGAGGATCTCTCATGATGTTTACAAGACTGCAGGAATATTTGACTAGAACTGGAGAATCCACTCCCAAGATATACGTTTATGTATACATGTAAAAATACACATACATATGTTTTTACTTATTGATTTTATACATATATATATACACATATACATACTTTGTATGTAAATATGTTAGATATATATATATATACATACATACACACATATATATGTGTGTATATATACATATATACATGGGATTCCCAGGTGGCAAGAGTGGTAAAGAACACACCTACCAATGCATGGCAACTCACTACAGTATTCTTGCCTGGAGAATCCCATGGACAGAAGAGTCTGGCAGGCTATAATGCATGGGGTCACAAAGAGTCAGACATGACTAAAGTGACTTAGCACATATGTATACAAAAGGAAATGACAACCCACTCCAGTGTTCTTGCCTGGAGAATCCCAGGGACAGGGGAGCCTAGTGGGCTGCCATCTATGGGGTTGCAAGAGTCAGACATGACTGAAGTGACTTAGCAGCAGTATACATACACATAAACACAATCAAGTTAAATAGCATTTATTTTATTGTCTATTTAATAGTGTTGACTTAACAAATGCATAACATGAAAGTTGAGATTTAAACTTTATTTGGGGGCAAAATGTGGACTGCAGTGTGGGAGACAGCACCTCANAAGAGTCAGACATGACTGAAGTGACTTAGCAGCAGTATACATACACATAAACACAATCAAGTTAAATAGCATTTATTTTATTGTCTATTTAATAGTGTTGACTTAACAAATGCATAACATGAAAGTTGAGATTTAAACTTTATTTGGGGGCAAAATGTGGACTGCAGTGTGGGAGACAGCACCTCAGATAGCTCTGAGAAACTGCTCCAAAGGAGTAGAGGAGAAGACAGAAGATATATGTGATTTTGTTAAAGGAGGAATAAATGTGATCAAGCATGTTTATTTTTTAGAAAGCTTCTGCTGAAGCTTCTGCTAGTCATGAGAAGTAGTTGTCACCATGAAGGGTTTTAGTGATTTATAGATATGAGGAGATACAAGAATTGGGCTCATAAAATAAGCTTCTGAGAATGTCTAACTCTCTGAAGACCTGTGCTACCAGTTTTCTGGGAGCACAAAGTGCCTCAACCCTGCTCTCAACCCTGAACTCCTTCCAGGGGAGTTGGAGGTCAGCAGCTGCAGCAGCAAATGATCTAATCCTCCTAAAGGTAGATGGTGTGCACTCGTGGCAAGAGCCAGTTTGTGGTTGACAATAGAAATGTCTCAGTTGACATGAAGATCCCATAAATTTTGTCAAAGCCTTAGGAGGTGTGAGCTAAGTCCAGTATGTTTTCTGTGAAAATGTATGCTAATCTAAATTGCAGGGAAATTTGCCAGAGGGAGCCACAAGGGACAATATTTCTGTAACTCAGGATATTTAGGACGTAAGAGAAATATTTCTGATAAACCACCAGAATGTCCTGCTGTGAAAATCTTCCTATTCAAGGTATTCACTGATTATGCATGATCTCAATGCAAACTATTACACTTGCCAGAAAAATAGTGGGAATGTGTGAAGAAAAACATGATGTACTCTGGTTGACTATAGAGGATGAAGATCAAAAGAAATGATTTAGAGAAAAAGTGAGAAAATGGGGAATTAAATCAAAGATGTGGATTCTCTAAGGAAAGAACATGCACAGAGAAGAAATCTGAGTCCAAGGAGACAAAAAGTAATAATGCTTTTCCTGAAAATGATTTTATTTATCATATCATAAGCAAATAGAAAAACCTCAGTGTATGTAAAGCTATTAGTTCATAGGAGAAAACCAACCACAGCTCTGTGGTTGCAGTCTGGGGATGGGGAAAGATTTAGGGTAGTAACTGCTCATGATTCATGTCCTGCTTAGGGAAAGGAAGAATCTGAGGGCAAGACTGCACTGCAATTCCTTCTTTCCTTCCCTTCAACTTATGAATCTTATGGTTGCATTGTTACTAAATTTGACTTCTGGAAAATAGTTTATGATAGGAGACTTTTTATGAGAGTTAACATGCCTCTTATTTGGAGTATTAACTTGCCAGGAAATACTGCAGTCTGAGTTAGGAAGGGTTCAAACTAAAATAAGAGGGTTAAAAGGACAGAAAATAGATAGTCAAAGAAAACCATAAATTGTGTCCTATGCACAGTATATGGTAACACAGGAAAATGGAGAACACAATACAAGGAAATGTTCAGTAATTCTTAGGGAAAGAAAAAGAATAGTTACCTACATAGTAATAAATAGAGGGTGATTAAAAATGGATTTTAAAAATTTTAATAAGAATATAAATGACTATCCAGAATTTTAGGGACTCCTTATTAGATGTGGAAATAAAATCTTGTGACTTATGAAAATAAACACTCACTTCAAAGTGCTGGACCCTAAGGTAAGCACTTTCGTTGAATACTGTATTTTTTTTCTATTTGGCAATACAGCACATTCTGTGAAGTTAAATCATTTACCCAAGGGAAAACATCAGAAAAAACACAAAACCTAATATGAATTCAAGCTTATTTATATTCAACCATATAATCATATACAACTGCTTAGAGTTTCATGAGTGGCATGGGATTAAAAGGGATATCAAGTACATTAACTGTCAGAAATAGAATTCATATAAATATATATACATACATATACAAATATACACATATGCATATGTATACACATATAACACATTTGCTTGCATAAACACATATATGGAAAAAATATATAAATATATCTATTTATGTGTATATATAGAGGTACATATTTATCTCCCTCTCCAGTTCAAGATAGTGAACTAGGAGTTTCACTTGTTAACCATACTACCCATGTGGTGAGGGGGAGGGGAAGACACTGAAGGTATAGCAAAACAGAACAAAGGAAGTGCAATTATTAAAATGCTGTGGACAGAAGGAATTCATCGTGAGTACATATTGGCACGATTTTCTGGATTACTGAAAGTAAGCGGGTCACACTAACAGCACATCAAAAACACTTTTTAATTTTTTTTTATTGTTGATATTTTAGTTATTGGTATTACTGATATTGTTTATCTTTTATTTCTGGGTTTTCCATTAGCGTCTTTGTCATAGTTTCCTTCTCTCTGTGCTTAGATGTGCTATCCTTTTCTACTAGATCCATCAATATATTAATAATAGTTATTTTAATATTTCTCTGTGATTGAGCCAAAAGCTGGATCAGTTCCACTGAGTATGTTGATTTATCTCTTCAAAACTTTTTTTTTAATTTGTGTTTTATGTGTATCCCATAGTTGTTTTTAATGCCAGATAGTATCATTTGATAGGACAGCAGGGATTGAAATAAATAGTATTTTTATCTCCTCTTAGGCTATTAGTGAGGACACCTGTGTCAATCTGTTTAGAAGACTGTCTGAGTTTGGGTCCTGTTGTTACTATTGCCTCCAGTTCTCTACGGTTCATAGTCTTCTCAGTGGTGACCTTCTTATCTTATTCTTTGAGTGGGATCTGAGTGCCAAAAAGCTTACCCTAGTGTTAATGATCCATTCTCAACTTCCAGTTGTCTACATATCTACAAAGAGAGGTATACATCTCCATGCTCTTGCTTCACCCCAGTAGTAGAATGCTGTTGCATGTTACTTGGTGCTAGGTATGTGGTGGAATCAGGAGACTATTGTTTTGGTCCAGCCTCAGTCTTATGCAAGAGCTGTATACATGGGTACAATATGTGGGGATTTCTCAGTGTGTCTTCTTTTCCCAATGGCAATGGTACTCTTTTCGGAAGAGTTTGAGAAGGATCAGTTCAATTCAGTTCATTTCAGTAGCTCAGTCATGTCTGACTCTTTGCGACCCCATGAATCGCAGGACGCCATGCCTCTCTGTCCATCACCAACTCCTGGAGTTCACCCAAACTCATGTGCATCGAGTCAGTGATGCCATCCAGCCATCTTATCCTCTGTCGTCCCCTTCTCCTCCTGCCCCCAAACCCTCCCAGCATCAGGGTCTTTTCCAGTGAGTCAACTCTTCACATGTGGAGTTTCGGCCTCAGCGTCAGTCCCTCCAATGAACACCCAGGACTGATCTCCTTTAGGATCCACTGGTTGGATCTCCTTGCAGGCCAAGGGACTCTCGAGAGTCTTCTCCAACACCACAATTCAAAAGCATCAATTCTTCAATGCTCAGCTTTCTTCATAGTCCAATTCTCACATCCATACATGACCACAGGAAAAACCATAACCTTGACTAGACGGACCTTTGTTGGCAAAGTAATATCTCTGCTTTTGAATATGCTGTCTAGGTTGGTCATAACATTCCTTCCAAGGAGTAAGTGTCTTTTAATTTCATGGCTGCAATCACCATCTGCAGTGATTTTGGAGCCCCCAAAAATAAATGAGAAGGATAAGTGTTAGCTATTCTTAGTTATCTTGAGAAGGATAAGTGTTAGCTATTCTTTAAATGTTTGGTAGAATTTGCCTGTGAAGCCATCAGGTCCTGGACTTTGTTTTTTTTTGTTTACTCATGATTGGTCTGTTCACATTTCCTATTTCTTCCTAGTTCAGTGTGGAAGGTTGTACCTTTCTAAGAGTTTGTCCTTTTCTTCCAGGTTGTCCATTTCATTGGCATATAATTGCTTTAAGTGAGCTTCCCATGTGGTTCAGCTGTAAAGAATTTGCTTGCAATGCAGGAGATGTGGGTTCAGTCCCTGTGTTGGGAAGATCCCCTGGAGAAGGGAATGGCAACGCACTCCAGTATTCTTGCCTGGGAAACCCCATGGACAGAGGAGGATGGTGGGCTGCAGTCCATGGGCTGCAAGAGTTGGACACGCCTTAGCGACTAATCTACCACCACCAATTCTATTGTAGTCTCTTATGATCTTTTGTATTTCTGTGGTGTCAGTTGTAACTTCTCCTTTTTCATTTCTAATCTTATTTGTATATTTTGTTCATGAAACATATTTCCAGGCAGTTTCCCTCATGGAATTTGGTCATATGTCATATGTATTTATAACTTAACTTTAAATTTATATATATATAAATACATATTTATAGGCAAACTTTGTATTGACTATATTTATATTCCTCTGTAAGAAACTTAAACATGTAGAATGAATTTAAAAATTTATGCATTACTATGATGTTTTGCAGTGTCATACTGAATAATTATTCTGAATTATGTTATCACTATAGTCATTATTGAGTTCATATCTAATCCAAGAAACAAAATACATGTTTATTTTGAAATGTGTCAAATAAAATGATATTATATAAAAGAAGAAGTTATAATGTAATAAATAGACTTTTTTTCAAAAATCTTCTTATGCACCCATGATTTAGTAATTTTTAATGTTAGAATAAAACTTTATTCAATGATTCTGAATAACAAAATTAAAAGAATGTACGGACACTTTTATGAGTGGAGCTTAATGAAGGGGCATTAATGATTGTTGTTAAGTACATTATTTCAGTAAAATCTACAACAGTGAAACACCAACATATTTTTATTAAATTAATTTAAATTCAACAAAGTTGTGTGAAAATGAATAAAAATGAGAAGAAATAATTCAGGAATGACAATAACAAGGAGTCTTTTTCCAAAGGGAAATTCATATTTCAACAAAATTTTGGTAAAATTATGAAAATATGCCCTCTATGACTCAGAAATAAATGTTGAAGAAAATATATTGCTTCTTATTTAAAAATATAGTTATTATACTTTGAATTTGAATATGAATTTTTAAACCACTACTTTAAATAGGTAGCAGGCAAGTGACTATAATGTGTCCATCAAACTTTATCTCACTACTAATAGTGAAAATTATTAAAGGATATATTCTTATTTCCCCACATGCTTTTTACAGATTTTGAATACTCAGATATTGACATGGAGAGACGCTGTCCCAAGCATCATCATGCATTTGCTATCTGATTGACATAATTTACTGATAACTGCAATTTTATTGGATTTATTGGAAGCTCCTATGAGACTCATTGCTTTGTCTCATAGGAGCAATGCATCGTTTTACAACAGAGGATAGAACAGAGAGTACATGAGTGAAAGTTACTCAGTCCTGTCCGACTCTTTGCAACGCCATGAACTCGGAAGTCCATGGAATTCTCCAGGTCAGAATACTGGAATAGGTAGCGGTTCCCTTCTCCAGGAGATCTTCCCAACCCAAGTCTCCCACATTGCAAGCAGATTCTTTATCAGTTGAGCCACCAGGGAAGCCCTGGTAGGGGATACCTTAACTGCAATTCTGATCTCTGCTCACTCTGAGGCAGCATGTGGTCAGTCACGATGTTCACTGAGAACAGAAAATTTCATTACAAAACAAAATCCTTTCTTATGGCCATAGAGAATAGAAGAGTATTTGCAAAATAAGAAAATGGTTTTATGCTGATATTCACAATAAAGCCCTTTTCATTTTATGATTTACTGTCATATTGTACCCTGGAAAGCATTTGTAGAAAATAGAGTAGGTTGAATTCATGTCAAGAAAGGTAGATGATGCATATTTCTCAAAGCAAACAACTAAAGGAAAAAAATCTCATTAAGCATATTTTTCATCAGAGATTAATGGTTATCTAGGTTTTTCAGTCGGACAAGGCAATGGCACCTGACTCCAGTACTCTTGCCTGGANTTTTTTTCCAGATTCATAATAGAATTTCAGTGGTATCTGTACAAATCGCATAGTATTAATGCACTCAGGTGCATGTCCAAGAGTCAGAATGAATTTATTTCGATCTTGTCCACAAAATTTTCCGGGCAAGAATACTGGAGTGGCTTGCCGTACCCTGTCCAGTGGATCTTCCCAACCCAGGGATTGAAGTCTCATCTCTCTCTCTTGCATTGGCAGGCAGGTTCTTTAGAGCTGCCTGCTCAGTCGTATGTAATTATTTAGATAAGATGTANTCCACAAAATTTTCCGGGCAAGAATACTGGAGTGGCTTGCCGTACCCTGTCCAGTGGATCTTCCCAACCCAGGGATTGAAGTCTCATCTCTCTCTCTTGCATTGGCAGGCAGGTTCTTTAGAGCTGCCTGCTCAGTCGTATGTAATTATTTAGATAAGATGTGTGCACATTCAAATAGTTAGACTTTATCTTGCAATATTTCCCAAGATGGTAAAAATATAGAAATAAACTTTCTTCTTGCTTTAGTATCTGTTAGAGACAAAATTACTTTTATAAGCCTTTAAATTGTTAAACATCTTTGTTTAAATATAAAAAAAGCAGTTATTTATTCATTTGTGCCTTTCTGGTCTCAGAGATAACTTTTGCAACAAGGAGAAAATCAGATTGATTTATCCTTGTCACTATTTGCATTGTATTATCTGGAGATGTGCTCTTTCAAACTGAAATATCTTGGTGCATTTTACTATAGAATCGGTTTAGAAAAGAGACAAAAAGAATATAGGACTTGTAATTTAATAGAAACATTGGTAGCTAGATTTAGTACATTGATATTATCCCTATTTTAAAAAATATTTTTATTTCACATTTGTCAGTAAAAGTAGCATCCTGTAATTCATTTGCAGCATGTATGTAAAATAATTTGACACAAGTGTTTGTATGAGATACAATTTTGTCTGAAGAAATAACATTAATTTAAAAAAATCTATGTTACCTTATGATTATTGCTTAATAGCAAAAGTATTGCTAGCATTCTTAGTAATGATTATTATTGTTTTGTTAAAATAGATATTTAAAAATTTAAAACTGAGCATGTTATAGGATTTTTTAATTAAGATCTATGGTAAGAGAGCAGATGTATTATACATTTTCATTACTACATTTCCAAAGATATAAAATTCAAACAATTTTTATATAACCTTGAGATTTTAATTTGTATTATTTTGGTGTCATTAGATGTTTTAGTTGAATAAGTTTTTTTTTTTTTTTTTTTTGAAAGCTTCATGACTTAATCCTCTGGAATTCCAGAGTACACAATTTTTGCCTCCTTACATAGATTTATTCTTAGGTATTTTTGTTGTTTTCCAATGGCAAATGAGATTTTTCTTTAATTTCTCTTTGTGATCTTTTGTTGTTAATGTAGAGAGATGCAAGGTATTTCTGTGTATTAACTTTTTATCCTGTAACTTACCAAATTCATTAATGAGCTCTAGTAGGTTTTTTTGGTAGCATCTTTAGGATTTTCTATGTATAGTATTAATATCTTGTCATATGCAAAGAGTGAGNGAGATTTTTCTTTAATTTCTCTTTGTGATCTTTTGTTGTTAATGTAGAGAGATGCAAGGTATTTCTGTGTATTAACTTTTTATCCTGTAACTTACCAAATTCATTAATGAGCTCTAGTAGGTTTTTTTGGTAGCATCTTTAGGATTTTCTATGTATAGTATTAATATCTTGTCATATGCAAAGAGTGAGTTTTACTTCTTGGTTGCCATGACTAGAACTTCCAAAACTATACTGAATAAAAGTGATAAGAAGGGGCATCCTAGTCTTGTTCCTGTACTTAGATGGAATGCTTTCAGTTTCTCACCTTTGAGAATGATGTTTGCTGTGGGTTTATGATCTTTATTATGTTGAGGTGGGTTCCCTTTCCTTTTTTGGAGAGCCTATCATAAATGAGAATTGAATTATGTCAAAAGCCTTTTCTGCATCTATTGAAATGATGATATGGTTTTTATTCTTCAATTTATTAGCATAGTATATTACACTGATTGATCTGAATATATTAAAAAATTCTTGCATTCTTGGGATAAATCCCACTTGATCATAGTCTATGATTGTTTGAATGTGTTGATGGATTTTGTTTGCTAGTATTTTGTTGAGGATATTTGCCTCTATGCTCATTGGTGATATTGGCCTGTAATTTTCTTTTTTTGTGATATTTTTGTCTGGTTTTGGTATATGGGTGATGGTAGCCTTATAGAATGAGCTTGGGAGTATTTCATTCTCTGCATTTGTTTTTTGGAAGAGTGTGAGAAGGATAGGTGTTAACTATTCTTGAAGTTTTTGTTAGAATTTGCCTGTGAAGCCATCTGGTCCTGGATTTTTGTTTGCTGGAAGTTTGTAAATCACAATTTCAATTTCAGTACATGTGAATGGTCTCATCAAATTTCTTCCCAGAATTCCAAAAGCAGTAATTCCATACTTTTCTGGAGACTTCATAAAGATGATAGACATTTATCTACAGGGTGACATTATGAAGGTTTCAAGATTTTCCTGGACCATGCAGTGTTCTAAACGCATTCTATAAAGAATATGCTCTGTCATAAGTCAGAATTTTTACTTTGTGTAAAATCTGGAAAACATTGCTTTAATTTATGAAATATATCTAAACCTGAAACCTCAGTGAACTCTTTTTAAGACTGTCTTGTACATGGCCTTCTTTTAGTGACGAAGGTATCTTATTATATAAAATCATAAAAAAATTCTAATACTCTGGATTAAGTTCGGAAGAAAAGCTGACTGCTTTAGATTTCTTTTGATTCACCCCATGAAAAATATATAAAATGTGCATTTGTCTTATTTTGATATCTTTCTGAGTGTGTTTATCATTGTGTGTATATGTGCATGTGTGTATGCATGTGGAGCAGCACCACCTGTGAAACTAAACGTGCTGTTGGAAAAAGTTTAGGTTTTGTCTCCCATGCTTTTCTGGATGACCACAATGTTAATACTCACTCTGGCTTTTTTTTTTGTTTCTTTTCCAAGATATAAAAATGACTAGTAATATGTTGGCTAATGTTAGAAAAATTTTAATTTAGTGTGTCTTGGTGTCATTTTTATGTGTTTTAGACACTGAACAGGGTTGTTTAAATCCATGGAAACCTGTTTCTGTCTCTCTTTCTTTGCTAAAATTCTTAAAAGATCACCAGTGTTCTTTTATTCCTAGGTTCAATGCAGTTCATCAGTTTTCATGTACCCTGCCTGAGCAACACTTGAAGAATGCAGCAATCTGTTTTCTTGATATCTTGTGTTCCTGAGTTTTTCTTGTTTGTCTTCCTGATCATTACTATTCAGTCCCCATTGTAGATAATCCTTTGTGTGTATGTGTTTGTGTAGATGATTTACTGATTTACAATGTTGTGTTAGTTTTAGGTATACCACAAAATCATTTAATTATATATATATATATACACACACACACACACACATATATATAGTTTTTTATATAAATTCTTTTTCAGATTCTTTTCTCTTTTAGATTTTTTCAAAATTTAAGCTTACTTCTCTGTGATATACAATCGGTTAGATTCCATATATAAGTAAATTATATAATATTTATCTTTTTCTGTTTGATGTCACTTAATGATAATTTTTAGATTTCACAAATAATTAAAGCATATATTTGTCTTTCTCTGTCTGACTTACTTTACCTAATATGATAATCTCTTGGCCCATCCATGTTGCTGCAAATAGCATTATTTCATTTTTTATGGCTGAGTAATAGTCCATTATGTACATGCTTGTGTATACACACACACACATACACACACACCACATCTTCTTAATTCATGTATCTGTTGATGGACATTTAGGTTCTATCTGTGTCTTGGTTGTTGTGCATAGTGTTGCTGTGAACATTGAAGTGCATGTATCCTTTTGAGTTAAGAGTTTTTGTCTTTTCCCAGTGTTTGCTCACGAGTGGGATTGCTGGATCCTATGGTGGCTCTATTTTTACCCTTTAAGGAACCTCCATACTCTTCTCCATAGTGGTTGTACCAATTTATATTCTCACCAACAGTGTAGGAAAAGATTCCCTTTTCTTCACGCTCTCCCCAGCATTTATTATTTGTGGATTTTTTGATGATGGCCATTCTAACCAACATGAGATAATAACTCACTGTAGCTTTGAAAGCTTTGTGTTTCTTTAATAATTAGCAATTGAATATGTTTTTCATGTGCAGGATGGCCATCTGCATGTCTTCTTTGGATAACTGTGGATAATCTTTCCTCCCCCTCCTCTCCTTATACCTAGCTACTCTTTCTTTTTCACTCTGATCATTTTTTCTGGTCTTCATTGTCTTCTCTTGAATTGTCCTTTAGATACTGATGACCATCTCGAGTTCTCTGCTAAACTCCAGATACACATAGGCAGCTGTTTATTGAACATTTCCATGTGGAAGCTTTGCATCATCCTACTCACCTGCCATCCTCTTCAACTTTTGTCACCTTGTCCTCAAACTCTGCCAGTGTCATGCTGAGCACACTATCATCCTACTAATTTTACTATCTCTCTAATTTTTTCTGTTTCTGAGTGCTAAATAAATGTGTATAATTACCTTTTGCCCTTAATTATCCCTCTGTGCTTGCCCAGTGAACTACTTAATTTAATGTACCTGCAAAACCCTTTTGTATCTGGCCTAATTTCCAGCTCTAGTTTCTGTTGGTTAGTATTGTGTGTGGATATCCATAGCCTTTGAGTGACCATGAATATCTTCTTTGTTACTAGGTAAATTACTTAATATTTCATAAAGTAAAAAATAATTGAAAAGAAAGAAAACATGCCTTTCTTAAATTTTCATGTATATTATTTTAAAAGTTTTGTAAAAATTATAATCTCAGTGTTGGATGGCATGATAAAAACTTAATAATTGTTTCTATATAGTATAATTTACAGGCATGCACACATAGAGTACACATGGCTTAAAGTTTTCAAAAGATGTGTATTTCAAAAAACTTAAAATACTGTGTAGTTCTGCAAAATTCCTAGCTTTAGTACCATTCAGCATTTATTTGTCTTTTAGCTGGACTTTGCTGTTTCATTTTTAAGTAAAAAGTTATTGTTCCCTTTAATGTTATTAACCCTACATTAATGTAAATGGTATTGCTTGTTTTCGAATCTGATTAATCATATTTAAATGAACATTTTATGACATTTAAAAACTACTAAATCATACATAGATTTTCTCATGCAATTGTATTTATATTACAATGACTAGATTGGAAATAATAATTCTTTGAAATTGAGTAGTAATGGATTCTAACAAATTATACTGCAATTCAAACATGTATGTCTTATTTTCAATGACCCATGAAAGTTTTCTGTATTTTCCATAGTTAAACAATTGTCAAAAATAACTTAATGTCTTCTTTTGACTATTATTTTTCACTTATTCTTTCTACAAATAAATCAAACTCTCATTTAATACATTGTAAGAATATTATAATAGCTTTAAGAAATTATAAATTTATTCACTACTTTTCTACCTCCTAAATATCTAATTACTTTGAAAAATGTAACAAGACATATTTTAACATAGTATGAATAGACTATGCTCAGTAATAGACACATGCTTTAATATCATTTTTTTAAAGGAAATTCATTGTTAACATTAAGGATTCATTTATTTTACATTGATTTGGCTAGTGTTTCTAAGATTTGGAAGAGTCTTCATGGCAACAAAAAACTGAAAGAAAACTAATAGAAATAACTTGCCTCCAAATAATACACAATTTAGAAGTCAGATTGAATGACAGAGGATATAATCAATCATTGATTATATAGATATTATTAATGATATGTTGTTGATAACTTTAGTTCCTGTGTTTGAAATACTATACATAAATTAAAATTAAAGAATATGTTAAAAATCATTTAAGATGCCATTAACAGAGTGTGGCATAAGCAAAATACTCTGTGATAAGGGCTATCTTAACAGTTAAAGGTGTAGGAGACACAAAAATCAAAGAATGAATTTTCTCTAATTTAGTCATCACTGAAGAAATCTATGGAGTAGCATTTAAGATAAAGCTTTATTAGGAGTTTGCTAAATAAAGGTTTGGGAGTAGAGGTAAGAATATATATAAGAAANAACATAGTGTGGCATAAGCAAAATACTCTGTGATAAGGGCTATCTTAACAGTTAAAGGTGTAGGAGACACAAAAATCAAAGAATGAATTTTCTCTAATTTAGTCATCACTGAAGAAATCTATGGAGTAGCATTTAAGATAAAGCTTTATTAGGAGTTTGCTAAATAAAGGTTTGGGAGTAGAGGTAAGAATATATATAAGAAAGGTGAATTCAAGCACGTACAGTTCAGGAGAAATGGATATTATATGAAGATGTGAATCATTGAATAAATGAAAATAAAGATGGAATCCCTGCTGAGCTATTTCAAACCTAAAAGATGATGCTGTTAAAGTGCTACACTCAGTATGTCAGCAAATTGATAAAACTCAGCAGTGGTCACTGGACTAGAAAATGTCAGTTTTCATTCTAATCTCAAAAAAAGGCAACGCCAAAGAATGCTCAGACTACCACACAACTCCACTCATTTTATATGCTAGAAAGGTAATGCTCAAATCCTTCAAGCTATTCTTCAACAGTATGTGACCCAAGAACATCCAGATGTTCAAGTTGGGTTAGAAAAGACAGAAATAATTTCCAACATCTGTTGGATCATAGAAAAAGCAAGAAAATTCCAGGAAAATGTCTACTTCTGCTTCATTGATTATGCTAACGCCTTTGACTATGTGGAACACAACAAAATGTGGAAAATTTTTCAAGAGATGGAAGTACCACTGGAAGTACCAGACCACCTGACCTCCCTCCTGAGAAATCTGTATGAAGGTTAGGAAGCAACAGTTAGAACTCGACATGGAACAATGTACAGGTTCAAAATTGGGAAAGGAGTACTTCAAGGCTGTATATGGTCACTCTGCTTATTTTATTATATGAAGAGTACATCACCAAAATGCTGAGCTGGATGAATCACAAGCTGGAATCAAGATTGCTGTGAGAAGTATCAATAACCTGGGACATGTAGATGACACCACCCTAATGTCAGAAAGCCAAGAGGAACTAAAGAGTCTCTTGATGAAGGTGAAAAAGGAGAGTAAAAAGGCTGGCTTAAAATTCAACATTCAAAAAACTAAGATCTTGGCATCTGATCCCATCACTTCATTGCACATAGATGGAGAAACAATAGAAACAGTGACAGACTTTATTTTCTTGGGCTCCAAAATCATTGCAGATGCTGACTGCAGCAATGAAGTTAAAAAAAAAAAAGCTTGCTCCACAATACCAGGAGCTGACTGTGGCTCAGAACATGAGCTCCTTATTGCAAAATTCAGATTTAAATTGAAGAAAGTAGGAGAAACCACTAGACGATTCAGGTATGACCAAAATCAAATCTCTTATGATTATACACTGAAAGTGACAAGTAGAGATTTAAGGGATTAGATCTGATAGACAGAGTACCTCCAGAACTATGGACAGAAGTTCATGCCATGGTATAGGAGGCAGTGATCAAGACCATCCCCAAGAAAAAGAAATGCAAAAATGAAAAACAGTTGTCTGAGGAGGCCTTACAAATAGCTGAGAGAAGAAGAGAAGTGAAAGGCAAAGGAGAAAAGGAAAGATATACTCATTTGAATGCAGAGTTCCAAAGAATNTGTTGTATTATTTCCTCCTATACAGTAAAGAGAGTCAGTTACACATATACACATATCTATGCTTTTTTAGATTCTTTTCCCATGTAGGTCATTACAGAGTGTTGACTAGAGTTCCCTTTGATATACAGTTGGTTCTTATAAGTTATCTGTCTTATATATGGTAGTGTGTGCTAAGTCCTTTCAGTCATGTCTGACTCCCTGTGATCCCATGGACTGCAACCCATCAGGCTCCTCTGTCCATGGGACTCTCCAGGCAAGAACACTGGAGTCGGTTTCCATGCCCTCCTCCAGATATATGGTAGTATATATATATCAATCCCAATCTCCCAATTTACCCCTCCTTTCCCTATCCCCCCAGTAACCATAATTGTGTTTTCTATATCTGTGACTATAAGAGCCATTATTATAAAAAGAATCAAGTGGAAGTTTCCAAAAATGTCCTTGTAGCCAAGATATTAAATCAGATGCTAAATAAATATTGCAAAAACTATTTTCCAAGGGGCCATCATTATCTCTATAGTTTAAGGGATTACAATACAATTATCAGTACCAGGTCTAGGTTCCATGCCAGCAGATTATATTCTTAAATCCTAGGTAAATAATCTTATTGATGTTTAATATTAATCATTTTTCAATTTATGGTTTTATGTCAGAAAACATACAGCCAATATACAAATAAGAAAAAAATTGGCAAAAAGAAACATAAACAAGCATTCATACTGCAAATGTATTAAGTAATTCATCACAATATTTTGTATGATATAAAAATATCCAAATTGGGATTAAAGTTAAAGAAAATTAAAAAATTAAAATTAAAGTTAAAAAAGTTATATAAAACCACTGAGCCACCAGGGAATAGTCCAATATGAAATTTAGAACATTCATATATAGAGAATAATATCTCAAAAGACAAGTGTCAAAATATGAATGCAGCTATTTTTAGGTATTTCAGATTATATTTTATGTTTACCATTGGTTTTCATCTATTTGTCATAAATATTTCTAGAAAAATTAAGATAAATTATTAAAATATAAACTAATTTCTTACACAAGTGTACTGCATTAATGCTTTAAAGAGTCAGGCTGAAAATATTTTTGCAAAATATGTCACATGCAAAAATTGTCCAATGTGCATCTTAAATGAGTTTGTGTTTAATAGGATGTATTGGTACATAATTGAATAGAACAATTATAAAAACATTTAAAAAACACCCTAAATATTTTTCTTAGTTTTAAGAATATTCAAATTTTCCTATCCTTATTAAATATTTCCGTATCCTAATTAAAAAAAGAATTCAATATTTGGTTTCAATGCAACTTGATATATATCCAGTTATCCATTCATTAATTTTCTTTATGCTTACTAATTTCCATATATCTCTTGTATATTATTAGATGAGAAATTTTAACTTTATTAGATAACCTCAGATGACTTGCCTTAAGAAATACAATTCCATCAGAAGAAAGTATAGAAAGTGTTGTACTATTTATTAAAAAAATTTTTTTAAGCTTTTAATAAAAATTCAATAGAGCACCAAGTTTATCAGTGATTGAATAAAATGCTCAGAACTTTAAGATAATGTTCCCATTATCTCTAGAAGGGTTTAGCATAGGATATCATTAGATTATCCAATCTGCAAAGAAAATAGTCCAGCTTCCAGCATTCTTCTAGTAATGTAGAGAAGCAATTATTCCCAAATGCTAATGAGGGTTAGACTTTACTGCTTTCAATATGCTTATAGAAGGAGTTTACTCTCTTGACTATACTCTCAGCTATATTAAGTATGTGACAGTAATTTGAAAAGACAAACTGAATATCTTATTAAATTTAACATAGTGCTGTAACTGGTAAATTGGTTTTATAAAGTGGCCAGATGTCAAGCTTTTCTTAAAGTGATAGGCAAGTAACTGAAATGATAATAAAAATGAAAGGAAGAGAAATCATGTGTGATAAGAGGAGTCAGATTGGCTATGAAAATTCAAGGTCATGTGTGCTACTATATG
The DNA here is from genome assembly GCA_006410615.1 of Neotragus moschatus. NCBI lineage: Eukaryota > Metazoa > Chordata > Mammalia > Artiodactyla > Bovidae > Neotragus > Neotragus moschatus. The sequence goes on along the minus strand of SJYA01001468.1, from coordinate 7,625 downwards.
TGAAAGATGCAGCCACATTCGATGAAGACCATAGCAAGATAATTAAAAGTTTAGGTACAACAACTTAAAAGAGGCTGGATTCAGCAGGCTTCAATAGGTTCAAGTTGTATCAAAGGTTTCCAGCAATTTTGTTGGATGGTTGAAGAATATTTTCCCAGGTCACACTGAATATTAAAAGGACAATACAAATAATAAGGAGATGGTAAGATCCTGAGGTGAAAGAGATTGTATCCCTTGACCCAGAAAATTTCCCCTGAGAGTTAGGGACAATTAATGACCAACCTAGATTGCATATTAAAAAGCAGAGACATTACTTTGCCAACAAAGGTCCGTCTAGTCAGGGCTGTGGTTTTTCCAGTGGTCATGTATGGATGTAAGAGTTGGACTGTGAAGAAAGCTGAGTGCTGAAGAATTGATGCTTTTGAACTGTGGTATTGGAGAAGACTCTTGAGAGTCCCTTGGACTGCAAGGAGATCCAATCAGTCCATCCTAAAAGAGATCAGTCCTGGGTGTCCACTGGAAGGACTGATGCTAAAGCTGAAACTCCAGTACTTTGGCCACCTCATGCGAAGAGTTGACTCACTGGGAAAGACCCTGATGCTGGGAGGGATTGGGGACAGGAGGAGAAGGGAATGACAGAGGATGAGATGGCTGGATGGCACCATCGACTCTATGGACATGAGTTTGAGTAGACTCCGGGAGTTGGTGATGGACAGGGAGGGCTGGCGTGCTGTACGACTGAACTGAAAGACTGTTTACTCCTGGAAAAATGCTAAAAATGTGTTTATTTTAGCATGGGACTCTGAGATGAAACTTTCTCCAAAGGTAGCAGAGAAGGCCAATGCCTAGGCAAAACTTGGACCTTGGTCGCAGTAAAGAAGCCAGGAGATTATAAATGTTAATTAGCTGAACCAAACATAATTTTATTCCAAGAAGAGTACAGAGCTTTCTCTCTGTCTTGATCTCTCTCTCTCCTTACTTTTCTACTACCTGCTGTGTGCTTAGTCACTCAGTTGTGTCCCACTTTTTGCAATCCTTTGGACTATAGCCCACCAGCCTCCTCTGTCCATGGGATTTTTCAGGCAAAAATACTGGAGTGGGTTGCCATTTCCTCCTCCNGATCTCTCTCTCTCCTTACTTTTCTACTACCTGCTGTGTGCTTAGTCACTCAGTTGTGTCCCACTTTTTGCAATCCTTTGGACTATAGCCCACCAGCCTCCTCTGTCCATGGGATTTTTCAGGCAAAAATACTGGAGTGGGTTGCCATTTCCTCCTCCAGGGAATATTTCTGATCCAGGGATCAAACCCATGCCTCCTCCATGCAGGAGGATTCTTTAAACCATCAGGTGACATTCTCTACCCATCAGGGAAGCCATAAACCCTTTGAAAAGAAGAGAGATAGATTGTCATGACTCAGAGATAGCTATTTTAGCCATCTTACTTATATTCTTTTCCCCATCAATTTNTGAATCTCATCACAAGCTCAGGATACTATAGAAGATCTTCATAGGTGGAAAGGGAAAGAAAACTGCTTCCCTTTTGCATTCTTATCTGCTTGTCACCTGTCAAAAGACAACCTTATACTTTTGAGCCAGAGGAACTCAAATGAGAAGCAAGCCTCACCAATCCCATTCAAGTCTTTTCCATGCAAGGGTGGTTCTTGTTCCTACTTACAAGGCACACTCCTACACATACAGTTTTAAACCTGATACATAAAATCACACCAGTGCAGTCATGCCTTGGGCAACAACCTTTAGAAAGCAGGAAGGACATCAAAACATTTTTTCTACCACAAGGGTGCAGCTGCCTATTTATGTTGCTCTTTGTGGCTCTACCAGTCAGTCCTGACAGTTTTGTCTCGCTTCCCGTGATTATCACTACCTGTGATCATGGCTTCCCATTTCACCCAGTAGTAAAGACTCTTGCCAATGCAGGAGCGATTAGAGATGTGGGTTCAATCCATGGGTCAGCAAGATCCCCGGGAGTAGGAAATGGCAATCCACTCTTATATTCTTGCCTGAGAAATCCCATAGACAGAGGAGCCTGGTGGGCTACAGTCCATAGGATTGCAGAGTCAAATGCAACTGAGTAAACACACATATACCTGTAATTATATGATAAGTTATTACCGACAGAGAAAAGGGAGCATGGGGAAAGGAGTAATCAATATTCATTTTCTGTTTGCGTTTTTGGTGCTCATTTTCACTATTTCCTTGTGNATAGACAGAGGAGCCTGGTGGGCTACAGTCCATAGGATTGCAGAGTCAAATGCAACTGAGTAAACACACATATACCTGTAATTATATGATAAGTTATTACCGACAGAGAAAAGGGAGCATGGGGAAAGGAGTAATCAATATTCATTTTCTGTTTGCGTTTTTGGTGCTCATTTTCACTATTTCCTTGTGTACAAAAATGTAGAGTGTGTGCTAGCTTGAGTGTATGTGGGTCTGCCTGTTAAAGACAGGTTGAAAGATGTTGCTATCCCTCTGGTGGAGAAAATTTGTTAAATCCTTTCACTGGGTGCTCAGTCAGAAAATGACAACAGTCATCAAATTAAACATGTCCTAATTACTTTCGCTATTATAAGTTGACAATTTAACATATATTTTTGTGACTCTAAGCTGAGTGATAATTGGTCCATTTTCCATAGTCCAGATTCAGCAACTCAGAAAANATTTGTCTATTCATTTTATACATATTAAATTTCATCCATAGGCCAGACCTGTGCTAGAACCAATGGATATGGTGAACCTGATAACAAGATATTTATCTTCATGGAGCTTAAAGGCCATTATACTTAATTTCATATTATTCATTCATTTGCTTATCTTCCTTTTGCCATATTTACTAATTTATTCAAGACATATATTACTGAACATCTTTCATGTTTCAAGTACTATGCTAGAGAAATGAAATATAAGGCAAAATCCCTTTTGCTCAAGAATTTCAAAGTCCAGTGATGCAGATAGACAAACTGACAATTTGTGTTAAAGAAAGCAGTGTGTGCTGTGGTAGGGGATGCAGAAACTATTATATTAGGAGGAGTCCTTATAGGCTAAGAGAAGACTGCTCAAAAAAGAAAAAAATAGGTAAGAGAATTGAGACTTGAATGGTGATGAGGAATTAGTCACACAAGTCTAGGAGAGGTGAAAATTGATAGGATGTTTCAGGCAGAATAAATAATATGTGCATGTATATAGGGACAAGGGCAAGAGGTTTCATTAGAATGATATGGCTTGAAGTAGGATATGTGAGGTAGAGAGGTTCAAGTCTTAAAGAGATTTTGAACCACAATAACAAATTTGTCCTTGGAATGACAAAGACAATTGATTTATATTACTAAAGGGAAAGATATGATCAGCTCTGCGTCATTGAAGTCACTGAGGAGGCTGGATTATATTCAAGGAATGGGGTGTATGTTGGGAGCAGACTGGAGTTCTAGAGACAGGGAAGGGATCTATTGCAATTAAATGGAGTGAAAGAGGACAAGGTTTTAAAGACACTTCAATTAATTTATTCTTCATGCCATTTCACTGGGCCTAGAACAGACATAGATAAACAGTCTGACATGGAAATAAATCAAGAAAATGTTTAAACTGCATCTGGCAGTGCTGATTGCATTTATCCAATTGAATATATATGTGGATAATATTGCCCTATTGTTTTGGGCTTTAAAAAACAAAACCATTAGATCAGTCATTTGTTTTATGAAGACATCTTTAATTCAATAAGTGGTGCTTTGCTGATTTCTTTTTGGAACTGGAGGAAAACAAAACTTTTTTCAAAATACTTGTAAAATATGTACAGGTAAATTTGTAATTGCTGAAGCATTGAGTTGAGTTAAACTAATAGGGGACAATTTGTAGACCAGTTTGAAGTATGTCAAATTATCATATCTTGTTTGAAAAGATTTATNGTGTGAGGTAGAGAGGTTCAAGTCTTAAAGAGATTTTGAACCACAATAACAAATTTGTCCTTGGAATGACAAAGACAATTGATTTATATTACTAAAGGGAAAGATATGATCAGCTCTGCGTCATTGAAGTCACTGAGGAGGCTGGATTATATTCAAGGAATGGGGTGTATGTTGGGAGCAGACTGGAGTTCTAGAGACAGGGAAGGGATCTATTGCAATTAAATGGAGTGAAAGAGGACAAGGTTTTAAAGACACTTCAATTAATTTATTCTTCATGCCATTTCACTGGGCCTAGAACAGACATAGATAAACAGTCTGACATGGAAATAAATCAAGAAAATGTTTAAACTGCATCTGGCAATGCTGATTGCATTTATCCAATTGAATATATATGTGCATAATATTGCCCTATTGTTTTGGGCTTTAAAAAACAAAACCATTAGATCAGTCATTTGTTTTATGAAGACATCTTTAATTCAATAAGTGGTGCTTTGCTGATTTCTTTTTGGAACTGGAGGAAAACAAAACTTTTTTCAAAATACTTGTAAAATATGTACAGGTAAATTTGTAATTGCTGAAGCATTGAGTTGAGTTAAACTAATAGGGGACAATTTGTAGACCAGTTTGAAGTATGTCAAATTATCATATCTTGTTTGAAAAGATTTATGGAAAATCACATATTTACCATCACTTTATGAAATCATTCCATTATTCTGCTATATTTAACAATTTTATTTCTATAACTTTTTTCATATTAATATAAAAATGAGAAATTTTTATTAGGACTTAATTGTTCTAGCAGGTATCAGATATGTGCATGGCTTAATCTCTGCCTCATCATTAACTGGGAGCTCACTCTATGACACCCGTGTAGTAAGCAAAGTCTTTTCCTCATGGAACTCACATGTGGAGCTGAAATAAGACAATAAACAAACATGTCAGAAAAAATATCTCCAACAGGGACCAGTGCTACTTAGGAAATCAAGCAAGTTTATACTTAGTGAGTAATCAGATTTGGGGAGATTTTAGTTAAAGCTTTCAGGAAGCCTTCCTGGGGGAAGTGCTATTGAAGCTAGGAAGTAAATGACAGAGTGGTAACCATGTCTCCATCTGAGGAACGTTCCAGATGGAGCGAATGGTCATAGCCCTTATGAAGAAAGAATAAGCCATTGGCTGGAGCAGAGACAGCAAGAGAGAACCTAAGTAGGAAAGTGTAAAAATCGGAAAGCCAGGGACACTTGAGATAGGAGAGAGAACAAGACCGTGTAAGACCTTCTGGGCTGATTTTGTTTTGATTGCAATGGGAAAATTTTAGCAAAGGAAACTTGGTTCAATGTGCCCCGTGTTGATTTCTCTGGATCTGTACAGTGGTCTTACAATGCCAGCCTTCAGATCTAACTGGTGTGAAATAGTGAACAAATTCCAGGAGAGCTACATTTCTTCATGACCAAAGGGTATTTATTGTGATCTGTAGTTTGGGCAGCTTAGAGATTAGATAGATAGGAAGTAAGTTCTGTCAAGTTATTTTGCTCCAAATAATATATATAAAATATATAATTTATTTTAGGGTGTGTGTATAAGCATACTATATTTCCAAATTATTTTTAGCATGGTGATTTTTATCCTTAATTGTTTTATCACTAAATCAATTCTCAAATCTTTTACTCATATATGTTTTAATTGAATCTCATCACAAGCTCAGGATACTATAGAAGATCTTCATAGGTGGAAAGGGAAAGAAAACTCTGCTTCCCTTTTGCATTCTTATCTGCTTGTCACCTGTCAAAAGACAACCTTATACTTTTGAGCCAGAGGAACTCAAATGAGAAGCAAGCCTCACCCCATTCAAGTCTTCTCCATGCAAGAGTGGTTCTTGTTCCTACTTACAAGGCACACTCCTACACATGCAGTTTTAAACCTGATACATAAAATAACACCAGTGCAATCATGCCTTGGGCAACAACCTTTAGAAAGCAGGAAGGACATCAAAACATTTTTTCTACCACAAGGGTGTAGCTGCCCATTTATCTTGCTCTTTGTAGCTCTACCACTTAGTCCTGACAGTTTTGTCGCTTCCCGTGATTATCACTAACTGTGATCATATCTTCCCATTTCACCCAGTAGTAAAGACTCCTGCCAATGCAGGAGCGATTAGAGATGTGGGTTCAATCCATGGGTCAGAAAGATCCCCAGGAGTAGGAAATGGCAATCCACTCTTATATTCTTGCCTGAGAAATCCCATAGACAGAGGAGCCTGGTGGGCTACAGTCCATGGGATTGCAGAGTCAAATGCAACTGAGTAAACACACATATACCTGTAATTATATGATAGTTCTTACTGACAGAGGAACAGCAGCAAGGGGAAAGGAGTAGTCAATATTCATTTTCTGTTTGTGTTTTTGGTGCTCATTTTCACTATTTCCTTGTGTACAAAATTGTAGAGTGTGTGCTGGCCTGAGTGTATGTGGGTCTCCCTGTTAAAGACAGGTTGAAAGATGTTGATATCCCTCAGGCGGAGAAAATTTGTTAAATCGTTTCACTGGGTGCTCAGTCAGAAAATGACAACAGTCATCAAATTAAACATGTCCTAATTACTTTCGCTATTATAAGTTGACAATTTAACATATATTTTTGTGACTCTAAGCTGAGTGATAATTGGTCCATTTTCCATAGTCCAGATTCAGCAACTCAGAAAATGCTAAAGAACCATCTTAAAAAAAGAGCTGTGCAAATGTTTTTGCCCTAATATTTCCCCCATATTTGCAAATAATAAAAAATTCAGGTACCATATTATCATCATTATTGCTATTATTCATATATTAATGTATATATACAGTCACAACTGTATATCATGTAATGATCATTAAAATATGAAATCTTTGTTTTATAAAATATATTCATTCAGCGTCTTACTAATTAGTTTTAATGTGACCAAAAAAAATTAAAAAATACATGAAAAGAGCTACTGATTTGACCTTTTGCTCATTCAGTAAATAGAGGTTGATTTTCAGAATAGTTCTTATAAATTTGAATAATAAGGTTTTTCAAAAAAGTTATTTCTCTTTGGGTAAATTATGTACAGTTATTTCCTTTCTTAGAAATCATAACTGAGTAGACATTTGCCAATATGGTAATAAGGAAAGGAAGCTGCAACTGTTATTTTCATGCCCCACTGGGAATCCTATGTTTTATGAATGAATCAGAGAAAACAATGAATTCTGAAGATATAGCTGGTATGGTGTTGCTGCTGCTGCTAAGTTGCTTCAGTCGTGTCCGACTCTGTGCGACCCCATAGACGGCAGCCCACCAGGCTCCCCCATCCCTGGGATTCTCCAGGCAAGAATACTGGAGTGGGTTGCCATTTCCTTCTCCAAGGCATGAAAGTGAAAAGTGAAAGGGAAGTCGCTCAGTTGTATCCGACCCCTCGCGACCCCACGGACTGCAGCCCACCAGGCTCCCCCATCCATGGGATTCTCCAAGCAAGAGTACTGGAATGGAATGCCATTGCCTTCTCCACCTCAGTCAAATAATTCATAAATTATTCTTTCCATGGAAAGAAAGTGATGAGATCTATCAAATGTAACAAGGAATTTTGTTTTTGTTTTGTATTTTGTTGCTTAATACAAGAATAATATGTTTAAGGAATGCATGGGAGTATATTTTTGACTTCTCAGAATTACAGTAATTATTGCATCTGTCAAAAGTC
>SJYA01001467.1:769788-866258 GCA_006410615.1 Neotragus moschatus | reverse complement strand
AAAGATAGGATGTAAAGACAAATATCCCTGGAGTAAGAAATAGCTATAAACTTCAGTATTCTTGGCTGGAAAATTCCATGGACAGAGAAGCTTGGTGGGCTACAGTTCATGGGGTCACAAAGAGTTGGACACAACTGAGCAACTGAACAGACACATAAACATATTCATAACATATTCATTCTCTATATATCAAAATGATATAAAAACATGGGAAAAGTTATGTTGTTTAACTATAGGGACCAGTGTATGATGTTATCTTTCATTTTGCTTTTCATTTTTTTCCGGGTATTCTATAATACCAAGAATTGCTGTATCACAGTGAATAAAGTTATTTAAAAGGTAAAACAAAGCATAAGCAAAGCATACACAAAGCTTACAGCAAACCTGTTGAATTTTAAGAAAGTCAGAATCTTAGAACTTACCTGTCAACACAACTTTTCCAGATACAAAGATAAGCAACACAATTCGTGGTTTCACCATTCTATAAATAAGGCCAGGAAACAGCTCAGGTTCATAACTGTTAAGATATAAAAGGAAGAATTTTTAAAATAGCACTATTTAACTACTTTCTCATAATATTTGAGATCCAGCACACAAAAGCAGTTTTCAAAAGCCATTTTACCAAAAACATTTTGACGAAAGTAGTCTTGAGTGTCCTAGGTAATTTCTGTGGCAGTCACTGACAAAATTCATTTTTAGTCATAATATTTTTCCAAGTCCAGACATCCTAAGCTTTTAGAAATTAAGGAAATTTAGAGCATCAGATTTAATATATTCAGATCTTCTTAGTTAAATGTTCTCTGTCTTTCAAAAAAAGCATATCAATAGCAATACATAAACACATTTTAAAATATTTCCAAGTTCCACAATAATGAGCACATTGTAGATATATTTGTAAACTGCTAAAGTTAACATTTTTAGCAGACGGAACCTAAAAACGTTACTAGAATACTTTGGACAGATACTGTATACTAAATCATACCAAGTTTTACAAATTCAGAATTTGCTCCTATAAATAGTATCTCACTCCTTCCTAGAAAGGCTTGAGGAGCCTACAAAAAAGAGGTCAGTAGTTAAGAGGATGTTGATGAAATAAAACTATTCTCAAAACAATGGTTAATGGGGATAGAAAAGAAAGAAAAGAATCTAGGAAATTGAACACGATAATATACATGGGGAATTTCTTAGTGGTCCAGTGGTTAGGACTCTGCACTTTCACTACTGAGGGCACAGGTTCAGTTCCTGGTTGGGGAAATAAGATCCCTCAAGCTGTGTGATGCAGCAAAAAAAAAAAAAGTTTTTGCTTTTAAAGAGTGGATCCAGATCACACAGAAAAACTTCATTCCGATCTGCAACGGCTATGACCTCTTACTGGCACCAGAAAGATGGATGACGATGGTGAGGGTACCCATCTGAAGTATATGGAGGTCGTTATGTGTAGACATGTCTTCCTGGGACATCACTCTATTTTTCTGCAGAAAGACTGTCAGGACTTCTGCCCACAAGCCACTTCCAGACACTGGGGAGACAATGATACTAGCTGGAGCCCTGAAAAACTTCTATAGGAACTATGAAGTTCCAGCCAAGAAAGTGAAGACTATGGGTAGAGACGAAATGTTTACATTTGATTTTCCAACCAAATCTGAAGACACTAAAAGGGAAAAGAGCAAATAAAAGTCTTTGGTATGTAAATACCTGGAAATGTCCCTAACCTGGGAAAGGAAACACACATCCAGGTCCAGGAAGCACAGAGAGTTCCAAATAGCATCCACCCAAGGAGGACCACACCAGAACACATTGTAATTAAGATGGAAAAAATTAAAGATAAAGATAGACTATCAAAGGCAGCAAGGGAAAACCAACAAGTTACATACAAGGGAACTATGGTAAGGCTATCACAGCTGACTTTTCAGCAGAAACCCTGAAGCCCAGAAGGGATTTGCACAATATATTCAAAATGATGAAAGGAAAAACCTACAACCAAGAATACACTACCAAGCAAGGCTGTCATTCAGATTTGATGGACAGAGCAAAAATTTTACAGACAAGCAAATGCTGAGAAATCACCACCACCAAACCAATGTTAAAAAAAAAAAAAGTTAAAGGGACCCCTCTAAGTGAAAAAGAAAAAGCCACAACTAGAAACGTGAAAATTAGAGAAGGGAAAAGCTCAGGTAAAGGCCAACAATGCACAGTAAAGGTAGTAAATAACAAAGCTAGTAGGAAAGTTAAAAGACAAAAGTAGTACAATCATCTATATCTACAATAAGCAATTAGGGAATTCAAAAAAGAAAAAGAATGATATCAAAAACAGTAATCATGGGGGTAGTAAATTTCAGGATTCTTAAAATGTCTTTGAACTTAAGAGATCAACAACTTAATTATGTGTACACACACACACACACACACAGATTGCTATATATAAACTTCATTTATGGTAACCACAGACCAACAATCTAATAATACATACACACAAAGAGAAAAGACTTTCCTGGTGGTCCAGTGGCTGGGAATCTGCCTGCTAATGCAAGGAACACAGGTTTGATCCCTGGTCTGGGATGTTCCCACATGCCTTGAGCAACTAAGCCTGTGTACCATGGCTACTGAACTCGTATCCTAGAACCCCTGCTCTGCAACAACAGAAGCCACGGCAATGAGAACCATGCATACTGCAACTAGAGAATAGCTTCTAGATCGCCACAACTACATAAAACCTGCACATAGGAATGAAGACCCAGCACAGCTAAAAGTAAAATTAAAAAAAAAGAAAGAAACCCAAACATAACATTAAGGATAGTCATCAAATCAGAAGGGAAGAGAACAAAAGGAAGAAAGGAACAGAAAAGACCTACAAAAATAACCCCCAAGAAATTAACAAAATGGCAGTAAGAACATGAAAGTGAAAGTGAAGTTGCTCAGGCGTGTCCAACTCTTTGCAACACCATGGACTGTAACTTATCAGGCTCCTCCAACCATGGGATTTTCCAGGCAAGAATACTGGAGTGGGTTTCCATTTCCTTCTCCAGGGGACTTCCCTAATCCAAGGATTGAACCCGGATCTCCTGCATTGCAGGCAGCCTCTACCATCTGAGCCACCAGGGAAGCCCCAGTAAGAACATATGTCAATACTTACCTTAAATCAAAAATTGGCTAGGGACTTTCCTGGTGGTTCAGTGCTTAAATATCTGTCTTGCAATGCAGGGGAAGAGGGTTCGATCTCTAAGATCCTATATGGTGCAGAGCAATTAAACGAGTGAGCAGCAACTACCGAGGCCAAATGGTACAACTCGAGAGTCCATGGGCTGCATGAAAGACCCCAAGTGATGCACAGAAGAGCCTGTGTGCCGCAACTAAGACCCAGTGCAGTCAAATAAATGAATACACTCTAAAAAAGTAAAAACAAAACTACCATATGATTCAGCAGTTCCACTCTTGGGTATATAGCCAAAGAAAATAAAAACATTCAGAAAGGTACATACACCCCAAAGTTCACAGCAGCATCATTTACAATAGGCAAGATAAGGCAACAATGTAAGTGTCCATCAACAGATGAACGGATAAAGATGATGTGATATATATACACAGTGGAATACTACCCAGCCACAAAAATGAATACAATTTTGTTATTTGCAACAACATGTATGGACTTGGAGGGTATTATGCTAAGTGAAATAAGTCAAATACTGTATGATGTCATTTATATGTGGAATCTACAGAATACATCAAACTAGTGAATGCAACAAAAGAACAGAATCACAGATACAGAGAAGGAACTATTGGTTACCAGTAGGGAGAGAGAGAAGGGAGAAGAAGTAAGAAGGGATTGAGAGGTGCAAACTGCTATAATGTAAAAAGAAATAAGCTACATGGATATATTACACAGCATAGGGAATATAGCCAGTATTTTATAATAATATTAAATTTATAATCTATAAACATTTGAATCACTGTGCTGTACATCTGAAACTAATATTGTAAATCAACGGTACCTCAATAAAAAACAGATACATACATATATATACAAAAAAAGTCTTTGGTATGTAAATCATGGTGAACTGTCTTTGGCTTCAGAACCATGATTTTAAGGTACTAGCATGATGAACTCCCAACTAGAGGTTTACTTCATTTTATTTACTCTCTACTTCATTTCAAAAGAAGGCTGAGACAGAAAGAAAAGAGGTTTTGGTTAGAGATGGAGAACATTTCATGAAGACTGAAAACAACAAATAGCTGCCGATCTCTTGGACCAAACCAACTCATTCAAATCTCAGTTTAAATGTCACTTCCCTTAAGTCTTCCTTATCTTTAGCCCTTCCCCAGTTACATTAAGTATTCTAATAGATGCTACCAAAAGATGCCAAGAAGTGTTCACCTTCACAGTTACACTTTCATAGTTACATTTTATTATTGTCTTTGGTTTCTCTGTTTCCCCTTTTAAATGGTGGTTCCATAATGGCAAGGGCCCATGGCTGCACTGATTGCCACTATCACCATAGAATTTACTACACAGCAGCCACCTAGATTCTACTTATTTAAGAAACATTTAAGATAACTTTGATTTATTGGATTGGCCAAAAATTTCATTTGGATTTTTCCATGAGATGGAACAAACTTTTGGGCCAACCCAATAAAAACTGAATGGAAGGGGAAAAAATTGCTCAGGGAAAATGGAAAACAATTATGGCATAGAAAGACTGATGGAGAAGGTGCCCAGTAACAAGTGAGACGCATATTATCATATACTGATATACATATTTATAGAATCAGGGGAATTAAATGAACTTGAGGTTTTAACATAAAGCACACTTGATCTGACAATTATAAGTGATATGTTACCATGGCTCCCCACAGGGGTACAGGCAATTAAATAAAGTCTTCATTTTAAAGACAGAAATCTGCTGAGAAAGAGGTTTTAATGCCCCAATGTCACAAACACACACACTGGATTTGTAATCCATAAGATAAGGATGGAGGGCATTTTGGGGGAGACAAAAATGAGACTAGAAAGAGGTATCTGTGAGAGTATCTGGCCAAATTTTTTAAAAAGATGAATGAGATCATAAAACTGGCTTACTAGGAGGGGAAAACAGTGATGGACCCACTCCAAGTGACTGAAAGCAGAGCATCAGATGAATTCTCATCTTGCCCCTCTGCAGTTTCATTTTTCAGAGCTAGAAGTACTGCCAAGGGGGCACTCCCACTCCAGATCTAAATCTGACCTACAAAGAAGACAATCTTGGTGAAAAAGAAATGAAATTTGGGAGGAACTGCACACATCATTTCAGAGCCCTGAAGGGCCAGAAAGGGGAATGCCAAGACTAATACAGACATGTACCTCAAAATTGGGCAGACATCTTTCACATGTTCATTAAAAACTGGCTCAGAGAAAGATAGACAGGAGGTCCAAGGTTGAGGATCTGGGAGATAAGACAGAGTATGCGTTCAGAGACTCTTAAAAATGAAGGTTTAACTATGAATCTATGAGGCATTCCAAGATCGAAGGGAGAAAAGGACACATAAAGAAGCAATACATCTTGCACGGGGTGCTTCTCAGTGAACCCGAAGGTACCTCATAGGCACTTAATCAACATATGCTGAAAAAATTGAGGCAGAGGAAAAAATGAAAATACAATCTAGAGCAAGATACTGCTTGCTAAGTCATTTCAGTCGTGTCCGACTCTGTGCGACCCCATAGACGGCAGCCCACCAGGCTCCCCCGTCCCTGGGATTCTCCAGGCAAGAACACTGGAATGGGTTGCCATGTCCTTCTCCAGTGCAGGAAAGTGAAAAGTGCAAGTGAAGTTGCTCAGTCGTCCGACCCTCAGCGACCCCAGGGACTGCAGCNAAAGAAATAAGCTACATGGATATATTACACAGCATAGGGAATATAGCCAGTATTTTATAATAATATTAAATTTATAATCTATAAACATTTGAATCACTGTGCTGTACATCTGAAACTAATATTGTAAATCAACGGTACCTCAATAAAAAACAGATACATACATATATATACAAAAAAAGTCTTTGGTATGTAAATCATGGTGAACTGTCTTTGGCTTCAGAACCATGATTTTAAGGTACTAGCATGATGAACTCCCAACTAGAGGTTTACTTCATTTTATTTACTCTCTACTTCATTTCAAAAGAAGGCTGAGACAGAAAGAAAAGAGGTTTTGGTTAGAGATGGAGAACATTTCATGAAGACTGAAAACAACAAATAGCTGCCGATCTCTTGGACCAAACCAACTCATTCAAATCTCAGTTTAAATGTCACTTCCCTTAAGTCTTCCTTATCTTTAGCCCTTCCCCAGTTACATTAAGTATTCTAATAGATGCTACCAAAAGATGCCAAGAAGTGTTCACCTTCACAGTTACACTTTCATAGTTACATTTTATTATTGTCTTTGGTTTCTCTGTTTCCCCTTTTAAATGGTGGTTCCATAATGGCAAGGGCCCATGGCTGCACTGATTGCCACTATCACCATAGAATTTACTACACAGCAGCCACCTAGATTCTACTTATTTAAGAAACATTTAAGATAACTTTGATTTATTGGATTGGCCAAAAATTTCATTTGGATTTTTCCATGAGATGGAACAAACTTTTGGGCCAACCCAATAAAAACTGAATGGAAGGGGAAAAAATTGCTCAGGGAAAATGGAAAACAATTATGGCATAGAAAGACTGATGGAGAAGGTGCCCAGTAACAAGTGAGACGCATATTATCATATACTGATATACATATTTATAGAATCAGGGGAATTAAATGAACTTGAGGTTTTAACATAAAGCACACTTGATCTGACAATTATAAGTGATATGTTACCATGGCTCCCCACAGGGGTACAGGCAATTAAATAAAGTCTTCATTTTAAAGACAGAAATCTGCTGAGAAAGAGGTTTTAATGCCCCAATGTCACAAACACACACACTGGATTTGTAATCCATAAGATAAGGATGGAGGGCATTTTGGGGGAGACAAAAATGAGACTAGAAAGAGGTATCTGTGAGAGTATCTGGCCAAATTTTTTAAAAAGATGAATGAGATCATAAAACTGGCTTACTAGGAGGGGAAAACAGTGATGGACCCACTCCAAGTGACTGAAAGCAGAGCATCAGATGAATTCTCATCTTGCCCCTCTGCAGTTTCATTTTTCAGAGCTAGAAGTACTGCCAAGGGGGCACTCCCACTCCAGATCTAAATCTGACCTACAAAGAAGACAATCTTGGTGAAAAAGAAATGAAATTTGGGAGGAACTGCACACATCATTTCAGAGCCCTGAAGGGCCAGAAAGGGGAATGCCAAGACTAATACAGACATGTACCTCAAAATTGGGCAGACATCTTTCACATGTTCATTAAAAACTGGCTCAGAGAAAGATAGACAGGAGGTCCAAGGTTGAGGATCTGGGAGATAAGACAGAGTATGCGTTCAGAGACTCTTAAAAATGAAGGTTTAACTATGAATCTATGAGGCATTCCAAGATCGAAGGGAGAAAAGGACACATAAAGAAGCAATACATCTTGCACGGGGTGCTTCTCAGTGAACCCGAAGGTACCTCATAGGCACTTAATCAACATATGCTGAAAAAATTGAGGCAGAGGAAAAAATGAAAATACAATCTAGAGCAAGATACTGCTTGCTAAGTCATTTCAGTCGTGTCCGACTCTGTGCGACCCCATAGACGGCAGCCCACCAGGCTCCCCCGTCCCTGGGATTCTCCAGGCAAGAACACTGGAATGGGTTGCCATGTCCTTCTCCAGTGCAGGAAAGTGAAAAGTGCAAGTGAAGTTGCTCAGTCGTCCGACCCTCAGCGACCCCAGGGACTGCAGCCTTCCAGGCTCCTCTGTCCATGGGATTTTCCAGGCAAGAGTACTGGAGTGGGGTGCCATCGCCTTCTCCAGATATTGCTTAAAGAGTATCATAAAAGCTAAATCTCAGAATGAACAAAATTTTTGAAAGGGGAAAACAAGACAGTTTTTAACTTCTGTTTAGGTCACATCTCAATGGAGAGTTAACAAACATTAAAGAAAACACAGCTCTATGATCCCTCTCTATTATTAAGCAGCTGCTAAGTCGCTTCAGTCATGTCCAACTCTGTGCGACCCCATAGACGGTAGCCCATCAGGCTCCCCCGTCCCTGGGATTCTCCAGGCAAGAACACTGGAGTGGGTTGCCATTTCCGTCTCCAATATTATTAAGCAGAATGATTGCTTAAAGGCAAAAGGAAGGAAAAGCAGAGTGAAAGGACTTCAGTTCAAGTTAGATCACAAGAGCATCTGTGATTCTAAGCCAGTTCAAGTGCCCTGGCCTAAGGGGTGGTGGGATTTAGTGTTTGTCAGTCACCCTCTATCACCACTCTCTGCGGGCCTGAGCAGGCTGTGAGAAGCACAGAAGCAGCTGGAGGAAGAGCTCCAGGCTCCCCCAAGAAATATGAATCCATGAAAGAAGCTGTGATGGGGGCTACAGCCACACACAGGGAAAGAAAACCCTCGAACAAACTCCACAGGACAAAAACTAGATAGGATTGCCTTCATAAAGTATGCTACGGCCATTCTTTATCATTATAATATTATTTTAAAATCTTCTCTCCAGCCCTTTCTCCCCTTACTGGCTGTCAACCCTTCCTACTTACCTAGTCTGTATCATACCCTTTCTCTTCCTACCATTGCCACCACCCCCAGCCAGGTGTGAGTTTTTTTTTTTTAGAAATCTATATACATTAGTGAGCCTCAATGTGTGGGACTCTGGCCAGCTGCAATGGCATCACCTGTGAACTTGTTAGAAATGCAGAGTCAAGCAGAATCTCTGGGACTGCAGCCCAGGCAGGAATGTGTGTTGCTAAGCCGTCCAGGTGATTGCTATGCAATTTAGTTTTGAGAACCACCGTTTCAGATTAGACACATATGGCAACCAATGAGGACTTAGGTATAGCAACTTAACCCTTTCACTTATTGTGGCTTAAAAAAAATGTACACTTTCTCTGAAAGATATATTACATAAGCAACCCAAATAGAATTTTAATATTTCGGTAAACTCAAAGTGAAGTTATACAATCATACCTACTGAACTGCTGATGGGTTAGCACCAAACCTTCCAGACTGATAGGAAATCTCACATCACAGCTTGCAACCATGTTCTGAATTGTAAAATCGAGGAATCTAGCAGGAAAGCCCAGCTTCTGCACCACACGAGCGTATTTTCTCGCTGCAAGTCGAGACTGCTCTTCGCTGGGGAGGGGCAAGACATTAAAGATATCTTAATCACTGCGACTGCTGACAAGTTGGGCTACATTCAGACACTTCTCTGATTTTATTTTTAGCATTTGTACCATGTTTACCATTCACTGTACACAAGGAAGCTGCAGACTTTGAAGAGAAGGACCCACCTCCCCCACTACTGTCCCTAGCACCTAGAAAAGGGTTTGGTACAATGGACAGTTGTTGAATCATAAACAGATTTGTGTCTTTTTTTCTTTTACTTGTTTTAAGTGCTATTAGATAAAATTAACAATTTACACCAGTTCTCAAAAGGTGTCTTCAGGTCAGCAGCAGTATGATCACCCGAGAACTTGCTAGAAATGCCAAGTCCTAGGTCCTACCTCAGCTTTGCAGACACTCTGGGTGGGGCCCAGCGATTTGTGTGGTAACAAGCCCAGCAGTGACTGGTGCTAAGGGTTTAGAACCATCCATATGGTCTATAAGTGTGTGCCATTTAGATGAGGACAGCAGCAGCAAAAATAAGGACACATGTACACAAAAGCGTCAACACGAGAAAAAGGAAGATATGAGCCATCTGAGTGGTACAGGTAGGATGTCAGGACTTGGATTTTTATGGGGCAAGTTATATACTTATAAAAAGAGTCATAAAATACCTCAAAATCCGTCCAGTTTTGCTTAGACTTTCTTACGCTACTGTCATTCAACTCACGCTCAAAATGAGGACATAAATTCATCCAGCTCTGTGGCTATGTTCTTCCAACTGTTTGTCCAGCTCTGTCCTTAAATCTATAGCAGAGAATGTGAAATCCTGAAATGTGGGGCTTTTTCAGTGGTCACTATGGTCACTACCAAAATAAAAGCAATGAGCAGCAGGGGTTGCCAAATAGGAACAACACCTGGTGAGCAAAACCTACGAATTCCACCCTCTGTTATGGCTTATCCCTATCTTTAAGTTGAAAATCAGAAAGCACACTAAAGAAAAGCCTGATTGCATTTAGTTGCCTGGACCAAAGAGACTGGTAGTTTCTTTCTATTCCAGATCTCTCACACCATAGTCCAATTTTCACTTCACCTCACTTCATGTTGATTCTCTTCATCCATTTCCAACTCCTGAAATGTCCCCAGCAGGGCCATGTCCCCATAGCAGAAGTGAAATAAGTGGTTCCCATTTTTAAAAAACATATTTCACCTAACTGACCCACTACATTTCCTACAGTGCTAACCTTTATAAAGTCAAATTTCAAGAATTTTCATAGCCCTATAGTTTCTTGTATCACACAGAAATTCCCAAACAACTAACAGTTAAAGTTTACATATATGTTCTTGTACAAACACTCGAAACTAGGTTAAGAACCTTGAAATTTCAACACCAGTGGTGATTACCACTGATAAATTTAGCCCCTCTTCACTTTTCTGTGCAAACACAGGTATCCCTCACTCTGCAAACTCTGGTTATTACAACCAAAGAAACTACGCTGGGATACATTTTTTGGAGATAATTCTGATATCCCTTACACTAACCAAATTTTCACAACTCTCGATCCAAAACTTAACAACCTCAATATGTGGCTACTAATAATACTATATGTGGCTAAATAATTTTATTTTTGATTGAATAAAAACTATTTTCCTAGATATTTGTTCCCTCTGCTCCCATTTTAAACAATGCTAAAATGAACATCTTTGCAGAGTTGTCCAAAAATGACTTCAAAATGGAGATTTCTAGATGAGAGGATACACAGATCAACAGAAGAGAAAGTCCGGAAACTTACTTGGACACAGGTAAAGAGCATGCAAAACAGGTGGGGGAGGAACAGATAAACTGGATTCTCTGATAAATGTACAGGGACACTGACTGGCCATTTGAAAATACTGAAATGAAATGCTAGGCTTGCTGTGCCCAATATGGGGGCCACCAGTTACATGTGGCTATTTAAATTGAATTTTAAAACAAAATAAAAAGTTCAATTTCCCTGTGGTATTAGCCATATTTCAAGTTCTCATGAGCCACATGTGATGAGAGGCTACCACACTGGACAGAACAGATACAGAACATTTCCTTCATTCAGAGAAGGCTCTAGGTGAATCAACACATTAATTTCCTCTCTTCAATACAAAGCAAGACTTGAAAGAAACAAGAAAAACATACGGAGGTCAACACTTACACGTGGGGAAATGCCTTCCTAAGCGTGAAGCCAACACCGAAGCCATAAAGAAAAAGATTGGATAGAGTAACCATATACACACAAATTAAATTGTGTATTAAAAAAACCCAAAATATCACTAACATTAATATGTGAGAAATACTTATAGTCCAAAATGGCAAAAGTACTTAAATACCAAAAGATAAATATCTCCATAGAATATTGGGCCAAAGATACAGTAGGCAGTTTATATCCTTATGAAAAGTTAGTCTCACTAGTCAATAAACATTTTAATTACATTTAAAACAATGTAACTCCCTTCACTATGCTGCTGCTAAGTCACTTCAGTCACATCTGACTCTGTGCGACCCCATAGACAGCAGCCCACCAGGCTGCCCCGTCCCTGGGATTCTCCAGGCAAGAACACTGGAGTGGGTTGCCATTTCCTTCTCCAATGCATGAAAGTGACAAGTGAAAGGGAAGTCGCTAAGTCGTGTCCGACTCCTAGCGACCCCATGGACTGCAGACTCCCAGGCTCCTCTGTCCATGGGATTTTCCAGGCAAGAGTACTGGAGTGGGGCGCCTCTGCCTTCTCTGCCCCTTCACTATGGGAGACTGTAAAGTGGGATATGTCAGTATTATGAGGCTGTATGTTTTTGACCCCTAACTTCGCATTTCATGAATTCAACTCTTCAGCAAAGTATTTTACATCTACTATGTGTTTTAGAATATTAATACCATCCTACCTTGTTTCACATACTGAATTGTTTGTCTGGTTTTGGAGCAGGCTGGCTCCTCTTACCTTTTGGCTCCTGTGCAGACCATTTTCCCAGAGCTAAATATGAGGGCTGTAGTCCTGGGCTCTCGGATCCTCATTATGACAGCTGCAAACCTCTAAAGACAGAAGCCAAAAGAACAATTAACCTCTGCTAGAGGTTAACACCTGCTGAAGCTGAAACTCCAATACTTTGGCCACCTGATGTGAAGAACTGACTCATTGGAAAAAACTCTGATGCTGGGAAAGATTGAAGAGAGGAGGAGAAGGGGTGACAGAGGATGAGATGGTTGGAAGGCATCACTGACTCGATGGACATGAGTTTGAATAAGCTCTGGGAGTTGGTGATGGACAGGGAATCCTGGCATGCTGCAATCCATGCGGTTGCAAAGAGTTGGACATGACGGAGCAACTGAACTGAACTGAAGGGTTAGCACTATTCCAGTTGCAAGGGTGAGCTAGAGATGAAAAGTGTTGAATTAATTGAAATTTAGCGGGAAACTAAAAATGTCTGGGTCTATTCTCTTACCTTAAGGTTAACAAAATGATCATAATTCTAAAAGGTAAGAATAATAATAGTAAAGCTAAAATTTGAGTATCTGTTATGTTTCAGACCATATGCTAAAAGCTTTACAGGTCTTATTGCATTTGAAGTGCTGACAGTAAAAAGAACCCTGAGTGCTACACACAACTGATCAAGGCTTATTAATGTTTTCCAGGTGTTTACTAAAAAGGTGGCACTCTCACCTGATATTCATTTTGCTAAATTCTTAAGACATCTGAAATGCCAAACCAGAATTTTTCTGGCTGTCAAGTCTGCTGCTGCTGCTAAGTCACTTCAGTCGTGTCCGACTCTGTGCGACCCCATAGACGGCAGCCCACCAGGCTCCCCCATCCCTGGGATTCTCTAGGCAAGAATACTGGAGTGGGGTGCCATTTCCTTCGCCAATGCATGAAAGTGAAAAGTGAAAGTGAAGTCTCTCAGTCGTATCCGACTCTTAGTGACCCCATGGACTGCAGCCTACCAGGCTCCTCCACCCAGGGGATTTTCCAGGCAAGAGTACTGGAGTGGGGTGCCATTGCCTTCTCCAGGCTGTCAAGTCTAAGTATGAACAAATCCTATGCACCAGATTGAGAGGAGAGCTGAGGACGGCAGAGAATAAAATAGGCTCAAGATGTTGATTGCTCGATTGTGTAGTCAGTCATAGCTACATCCTTAAAAATCCTAGCCCATCACTGGGCTTCTGTCATCATCATAGCTAGCAACACAAAAGATAAATAGGAAAGCTTTGTTTCACTAGGTAATATTCAGGTAGTATTTAAATTCAGATGTCAATAGCACCACTACTACAACAGGAAAAACAAAGACTTTATCCATAAATAGTTGCTGGCAAGGTCCTCTGGGTTCTGACTAATATGGCCTTTCTCATCTAACTCCTTAAATCCTCCACTACCCAAGACAGTGAACTTTTCCCCCATAGGCACCAGGCCTTACTCATCTTTGTACTATGTAATTTAACTAATCATTAAATGTTGATTGAATTAATAAATCCTAGGTAAACAGACCACTTAAAATGGGATGCCTGGCCTTGGAAAGACACAAAAAAAGAATAGATTTTATTAAACTTTGATTTTAATAGATAAGATAGAATTTAATAAAATAGATTTTATTAAAACCGGAATCATACACTTCAACTTTGCACTTTATACAACTGAGATTTCCCAGGTAAGAGAAACTATAAGCTAAAAAATGGGAAATTTTTGTGTCAGCTAAATGGGAAAACAATTAGAAAAAATTATTTCCATGAATATGATGACATTGTAAGAAAGTTAGCATTTCCATAGTCGGGCTGAAAACAGTCACACTGAAAGGTTTTTCTGAATAACCAGGGAAAGATCTTCACGTTTAGAACTGCTTAATAAGTATTCAACACAGAAAAGGAGATTATTTTTATAAGTTCAAAACAGAGAATGAGGCAATTAAACTTTCAAATTGCCAGAAGTCTTCCAAACATTTTTTCCTTTTAAAAAATATTAACAAAGGAAAGAGTCAATATCATGATCCTATGAAGGAAAGAACATCTAATTAGAACCTAATTATTGAAAAAATTACTGAGAAATCTTACCTTTGGGTTATATTCTGCATTTTTTGCATGCAAAGCTATTTTCTTCAGATCCAATTTGCAGGCCAGGTTTACAGTGGAAACTATGTTCCTAAAGAAATAAGTCAATCTAAGTTATACCAGATTTAAAAAGTAAAAAATAATTACAACATATTTACTTCTTCATTTTATAGGTTTAGGTGACTTCCTAGGGGGAGAATGATTCTAAATGTGAAATATATAGTTACACAGTCCTTAGTATATTATAAAACTCCTAAAGGACTAAAATAGCTTTTTCTAAAATTTCATGACTGACTAAAATTAAGTTTTAGATCTTTTTCAAAATGCCTCAAAATAGAAAGCACAACATCAAATCAACTTGCAAATCAAATTCAGTTTTACATTTTTTTATCCTTTGTGTTATTCCAACTCCAACCACAATTTACAACAACTAAAGTGCTTTAGTGTAAACAATCGGAGAAGGCAATGGCACCCCACTCCAGCACTCTTGCCTGGAAAATCCCATGGACGGAGGAGCCTGGTGGGCTGCAGTCCATGGGGTCGCAAGGAGTTGGACACGACTGAGTGGCTTCACTTTCACCTTTCACTTTCATGCACTGGAGAAGCAAATGGCAACCCACTCCAGTGCTCTTGCCTGGAGAATGCCAGGGACAGGGGAGCCTGGTGGGCTGCGGTCTATGGGGTCGCACAGAGTCGGACACGATTGAAGCAACTTAGCAGCAGCAGCAGTGTAAACAATATAATCCTTCAGGAATATATAGACTAACCCTCAACTCCTGCTGAAGAGATCAAGAGCTGGTGCTTCATTTTTCAGGTAAATAGTCTAAACCGAGTCCACTAAGAGCTGATAAAACAAAGGATACTGAGATCTGAAATTCTCTTCCCTACTCTATTATGATCCCATTCAAGAATACAAAATCTATACTCAGAAGCATTACTCATTTAAAACAATAGTAACTTACTGTAGTTGAGGCACAATTCCAGAACATTCTGAAATAGGGGCCATTGGTGTCATAGGAGTTATGGATGCCAGAGGCAAGGAGTGTGGTTTCTCAGGAAAGGGCTGGGCTGAGTTCCCATCAGCAGGGTGCATATGTGAATGGGAGCTTGACCCACTGCTGCTGTTTAAGGCCAGCCCAGTGTCCAGTTGGCTGGGTAAGGGCAACCTAGTTTGCTGACTTTGAGTTTTACAGTTTTCTTCAATTTCATACTTGCTCCTAATGACAGTCTCGTCTTTATTTTCTCGGGAGAGCTCATCTGGTAAGAAGCTAAGATCCACAGCTGAGAAACTGCCAGATGTTTCTGTGACTTCTTCAAGCTGGGGACTGAATGCAGTCTCTGGATTGGATGAAGTAAGCATGTCCACATCATAAGGCACAGCTGGGCTCAGCAGGGGTAATCTGGATGGCGTAAGGGCATCCTGGGCCGTTCCCAAAAGAGACAAAACACAACACACAGAACATCATGTCACACCCAGAGGATGCCACCTTGGCTGGCAGGCAGTGTGTTCAGGAGGAGGCCGTTCAGATAGCTTATCCTCACACTCTGCTCTTTCCACAAAGTCTCCTTAAAGTTCTACTCGAGGGTTACAACACACTTCAGTGAAAACAGGAAAATGTATCTTAAAATACAGACGTTTTCCTTTGGTTAGATTTGTAGTAAGTTGCTACTCTAAATCCACTTCTGTAATTCAGGTGAGTTGGCAATCACGCTCTAAATCTGTACTTTTCAAGTACTCCCTAAGTTGATTATAAACTTTAGTTGACTTAAAGTTTTTTTTTTTTTTTTTTTAGTTTTAAAATCATATTTTAAAGAGAAGAGCAGTAAGTGAAGGAAGCTGAGGATACAGCCTTGAGTGCTAATCAAGCCTCCACAAAGGACTCATCTTTACTCCTTCTAGTCAAAGGGGAGATAAATCATTCCATTTATATGCATAGGGGGAAAGTTATTGAAATTTAAATGGAAAGACTAGCTTAAATCAATGTATTGTATTTCCAGCCCAGGGACAGCTAATCAACTTCCATTATCATCAACCGAGGGAATGAGGTGTGCAACTAAGGGAAACAGCTAATATAAAACTCATGGCCTTTGTTATGGAAAAAAAATTGTTGGTACATATTACCACCCACATCACCCAAGTTGCATGCCTAGATTCTATATTTTGACCACTAGCTGGCAGGATAACCTCATCCATCAGAAGATCTTACTTCTAATAATTGAACATGAATGCCTTGTGCTGTGTCTTCTCCATGACAAAGTTATCTCAGCTAATATGTCTGGCTAAAAGTGTGTGCTCAGTCGTGTCCGACTCTTTGCAACCCTATGGACTGTAGCCTGCCAGGCTCTTCTGTCCATAGAATTTTCCAGGCAAGGGTACTGGAATGGGTTGCCATTTCCTACTCCAGAGGATCTTCCTGACCTGGAGATGGAACTCATATTCTTTACCACTGTGCCACGTGCGAAGTATATATGTATATCTGTGTGTGCTGTGTACTAAGTCACTTTAGTCATGTCCGGCTCTGTGAGAATCACCAGACTCCTCTGTCCATGGGATTCTCCAGGCAAGGATACTGGCGTGGATTGATATGCCCTCCTCCAGGGGATCTTCTCAAGCCAGTGATGGAACCTGGGGCTCCTGCATTCCAGTCAGAGTCTTTACCATCTGAGCCACTAGGGAAGCCCATAACAAGTCTGGCTAGACCCTACTGGGATGAGGGGGCTGAGTGGTTAAGGCGATGGGCTGCTAATCCACTGTGCTCTGCACACGTGGGTTCGAATCCCACCCTCGTCGTCCTGTGGCTCCTGTGGCCCACTTTGCATTTTATAGGGCTTCCCTGATAGCTCTGGAGAAGGAAATGGCACCCCACTCCAGTATTCTTGCCTGGAGAATCCCATGGACAGAGGAGCTTGGTGGGCTACAGTCCACGGGTCGCAAAGAGTCGGACACGACTGAGCGACTTCACTTTCACTTTCCGAAAGCTCAATTGTAAAGAATCCTCCTGCAAAGCAGGAAACCCTGATTCAATTCCTGGGTGAAGATCCCCCGGAGAAGGGATAGGCTACCCACTCCAGTATTCTTGGGCTTCCCTTGTGGCTCAGCTGGTAAAGAATCTGCCTGCAATGTGGGAGACCTGCGTTTGATCCCTGGGCTGGGAAGATCCTCTGGAGAAGGGAAAGGCTACCCACTCCAGTATCCTGGCCTAGAGGATTCCATGGACTGTACAGTATAGGCCATGGGGTCGCGAAGAGTCAGCAGGACTGAGCAAGTCTTTTACTCTCACTTTCAGATCCAGTTGATGGTGCTGTTACCATAAGTCCAGCAGATGGCAGCGGTGACTGAATGTTAGACAAAAACAATTAGAAGAAAGCAGTTATTCTCTTAAAATGGGATTTGACCTTATTTCATTTTGAATTATGTTATTAGCCCCTATCTCCCTCCACCCCCACCAGACAGGTGGGCCCTAGGGAGAGTGAGGTGGGGACAGCAGCCCAGATCCCTCTCCATTGTTTCCGTGGCCTCTTCTGTTTTAGCCGGAAAAGATTCCATCAGCCAATTTACACTAAAGCACTAATGTCTGCTACATCACTGACTCCCCTCCTTTTTCCCATTATGGTATTTTAGCAGAAGGCAAAATTCCCACCCAAAGAACTGAACTTCAACAAGGAATTTGAGGCAATGGCAACAAGGTATTAAAGAGGGATGTTTTATGTCAGTGGAACCCTGAAAGCCTCCTGTCTGAGTTCACTTATAGGAACACACCTTAGAGAACAAGCTTACGGAGTATTCCCTAAGTATACAGAGTATAGCCTTATACTTGAAGAAACTTTTTGTTAAACTGTCTTTACAGAGCCACGAACTCATCTTTCACAGAATCTTCCCAGCCTGGGCTCTCCTTTGCAATGTTAAATGCTGTGGGGCTTCACTATTTCTACTTCACTGCTAATCACTGGTCTATTTAAGCACCCCCAACTGCCACCACCCCCTCCGTAAGTGGCTCTCTTGCCTTTTCACTCGTTTTTGGCTCCACCACGTGCATGATCTTAATTTCCTTAGTGGTGATGGAAATCCAGGCCCCTAAAATGGAAACTCAGAGTCTTAACTACTGGACCAACAGAGAAGTCCCTTGTTTTTCTTTTCGGGGACTCTTTCCTCTGTTTTCTACAGTTCTTAGATTAAAAAGCAAAACCTCAAAATGTAAGAATCAACAAACTGAAAGAAGCCTCAAGTGTCCCCAATTTGTATTCACACCAGACCAGCAACCTTTAGTAAGTTAATTCATCTCTCAAACCTTCTAGTTTTTCAACTGAAAGATGGAGATAATGAAGCCCACCGCCAACGATCGCTAGAAGTTTTACTAGAGATAAAATGAAGGCAGACTCCGGGGTGCGCTGGATGTGGGCCCAGATTCTGGGACAGTTGCGGCGGCTTCCAGGCTCACCTGGGCGGAGCACTGGTCCAAGTAGAGCTCCAGGTACTTCTCCTCCATGGGTGGAGGGCTCACTGTTGGGAGTTGAGAGGTTGGGAATGGGGGCAAGAGCCAGCGCGAATGGAGCTGTGGCTGAGTTGGCCAGGCGTGTGGGGCGCAGAAGCCAGTTATTGGCTGCCGCTCGTGGCGAGGCGGGGCCTGAGACAGGGCTGGGAGCAGGGGACCAGGGGCTGGGCAGGTGGCCTCGCCCGGTCCCTCCAGTCCCGCAGACGGCTGGAGGGAACAGATGATGAACAAGGGATGGGGTTGCAGAACTCAGCACACGGCCCAGGAGTCCCTTACCTTGCTGGGGAAGGAGGGCTGGGGCAGGAAGACCGTTCTCACCTGAGTGCAATCGCTGCACTTGCCCACAGCTGAGAGGCAAAGTGGCCTGCCAATCTGGAGAGTTCCTTCCACCTGCAAATGCTACCTCTGCCTTTTGCAGGAGAAAAGGTCTCAGTGGTGTTGTTCAGTCACTAAGTCATGTCAACTTCAGCACACCAGGCTTCTCTGTCCTTCACAATCTCCTACAGTTTACTCAAACGCATGTCCATTGAGTCGGTGATGCCATCCAACCATCTCATCCTCTGTCTCCCCCACTTTTTCTCCTACCCTAAATCTTTCCCAGCATCAGAGTCTTTTCCAATGAGTCGGTTCTTTGCATCAGGTGGCCAAATTATTGGAGCTTCAGCATCAGTCTTTCCATGAAATATTCAGAGTTGATTTCCTTTAGGATTAACTGGTTTGATCTTCTTGCAGTCCAAGGGACTCTCAAAAAATCTCCTCCAGCACCACAATTTGAAAGCATCAATTCTTTGGCACTCAGCCTTCTTTATAGTCCAACTCTCACATCTGTATGTGACTACTGGAAAAACCATAGCTTTGACTATATGAACCTTTGTCAACAAAGTGATGTCTCTGCTTTTTAATACACTGTCTAGGTTTGTCATAGCTTTTCTTCCGAGGAGCAAGAGTCTTTTAATCTCATGGCTGCCGTCACCATCTGCAGTGATTTTTGGAGTTCAGTGTTAGCAACATGAAATGGGTTGGACAGTGAGAAAAAAATCTTTTTAATAGAATTTTTTTTTCTTGAGTAAAGTGAGTGGAATTTTAGGCACTTTACCCAGTCAGGTGTTGGACTTTTACGTTATAATCACTTCTCACTTTCAAATCCCAGCTGGCTTTTTTCCAATTTCAGAAAATTCAGTCTAAAGCCAAGTATAAAAGAATGTGTTGCTGCACTTAGGGTTGTGCTGTGCTAAATCTGTGCAGTTGTGTCTGACTCTTTACAACCCATGGACTGTAGCCCACCAGGCTCCTCTGTCCATGGAATTCTCCAGGCTAGAACACTGGAGTGGGTTGCCATTTCCTTCTCCAGGGTATCTTCCCCACCCAGGGATTGAACTCATGTTTCTTATATCTCCTGCATTAGCAGGTTGGTTCTTTACCATTAGTGCCACCTGGGAAGTCCACAGTTAGGGTTGATGCAGTTCAGGAAGGTAATGTAAAACAAATAACCAGAAGATTTTCCTCTTTCTTGAAATTTAATTTTTAGTGCCTCAGCTTTCATAAGAACTTACATGTGCAGAATCGTTCTATAAATACAATTGATACTCTTAATATGAGATATTTCAAAATGAAGACATGCATGTTCCCATTCTAGCCTATGCTAAGAGTAGAATTTTTAATTACTCATCTTTGTGCCTTTGAACCAAGCTCATAGATAATCAGTAAAATTTGATCAGTGAATGAAAAACTGTCCTCAGAATATAGTAGAGACAGAGAACTCTAAGAATCAGGTCTAAAAATCACATACAATTTCTAATCGAGAATATAGGATATATTTTGACAAAGCTGGGATTTTATATAATAGTTATACTGATACATTATTTAATCTAATGATTTATATTTAATAAGATAGCTCATCAAAAATGTTTAGCATGATACCTGTTTAGTAGCTCAAATAGCTCAAATATTAGCTCTTAGTTTTGCTATTAGACAGATAAGGACCAAATTGTGTCTCGCCCCTCCCCCCCAGTTCATATGCTAGAAGCCTAATCTGGGTAACTTGTGTCCTTATAAGAAGAAAGAGACATCAGACTGTGAGGACACAGTAGGAAGGTGGTCATCCTCAAGCCAAGGAGAAGGGCCTCAGGAGAAACCAGACCTTCTGACTCCTTGATCTGGGACTTTCAGCCTCCAGAACTGTAAAAAAATAAAATTTTGTTGTTTAAGCCATTCTGTCTGTGGTATTTTGCTGTGACAGCCCTAGCAGGCTAAAATATATGCTTATAAAGTATCTTATCATATGTAGTAGGTGGAATCCTGAGATGGTCCCCCAAATTTCCACCTCCTCCCAGTTATTCAAACAATAATCTAGGTGCTGCTGTAAAGGTATTTTGCAGGTTTAATTAAGGTCCCAAACCAGTTAACTTTAAGAAAGAGAGTGAGCCTGACCTAATCAACTCATCAGGCGAGGCCTTACAAGGAACCGGGCCCTTTCTTGGGAGAAAGATTCAAAACTTTAGAAAGAATTGCCATGAATGAGATTCTCCATTGCTGTTTTGGAGATGGATGGGGTCATGTTGCAGAGAGGGTGGGTGACTTGGAGGAGCTGAGAGTGGCCCACACTTGACACCAGCAAAGAAATAGAGACCTCAGTCCTACAGCTGCAAGGATATAAATTTGGCTGGCAACAGAGAAAGGAGTCCCTGAAAGAAACTCAGCCTAGCCATGACCTTCATTTCAGTCATGTAAGCTCTGAGCAGAGAGTCCAGTCATGCTGTGCTCAGACTTCTGACCTGTACAAGTGTGACCTCATAAAAAGGTGTGGTTTTGAAGCACCAAACTTGTGGTGATTTGTTATGCAGAAATAGAAAACACATACGTCATAAGTTACGAATAAGAAGTAGGGACACAGATTTGCAGTGATCTGCTGGAGAAGGCAATGGCACCCCACTCCAGTGCTCTTGCCTGGAAAATCCCATGGACAGAGGAACCTGGTGGGCTGCTGTCTATGGGGTCACACAGAGTCGGACACGACTGAAGCGACTTAGCAGCAGCAGCAGCTGGACAAATGGTAAGTTGAATGAATAAAATGTTAGTAATTCTGAGTTGAAGTTATTTTCAAATAAAGAATTTCAAAATAATAGATGAATGACTGGTTTTGTAGATGTTTTCAGCTTTCATAAGAGTTAATTTATTCAAAATCTTAAATTGTNCTGGACAAATGGTAAGTTGAATGAATAAAATGTTAGTAATTCTGAGTTGAAGTTATTTTCAAATAAAGAATTTCAAAATAATAGATGAATGACTGGTTTTGTAGATGTTTTCAGCTTTCATAAGAGTTAATTTATTCAAAATCTTAAATTGTTTTATTTCTGAGAATCAAAGATTGGTATGGTTTTGCTAAATAATAACTGATTGCTGGCATTTGTTCACCTCTTACGATGGGCCAAGCTATATTCTAAGTATTTCCTATCTATGAACTCACTTAAACATCACAATAACTCTGTGAGGTAAAGTGAACGTGTTCTCTCAGTCATGTCAGACTCTGTGACTCCATGGACTGTAGCCTGCCAGGCTCCTCTGTCCATGGAGTTCTCCAGGGAAGAATACTGGAGTGGGTAGCCATTCCCTTCTCCAAGGAATCTTCCTCACCTAGGGAATGAACCGAGGTCTCCTGCATTGCAGGTGATTCTTTACCTAATACTTTTTTTTTTTTAATCATTTTACAGTTGAGGATACTGAGGCACAGAGAGGTTAAGTAACTTGTCCCAGGTCACTCAGCTCCTATTCAGAATTCTAACTCTGAAGCCACATGCTATGCGTTGTTCCCTCATCAAAGTCTACAGATGCCATTTCAGATTAGTAGTTTGCTTTCATTTGCACTGTGCTTGTTAATCTGTTTGATTCTGAAGATTTTTTTGTCTGTTTTATAGTTCAGAATTTGTAATATTTTGTACTTTGACAAAAAAAATGGGGGTTACAAAAAACCCACTGTATCCACGCATTTTAATTCATTATTTCATAATTTACTATTGTAAAGATGAAACGAGTTGAATGGGAGTATGTGTGATCTTTTACCAAGCACTTTGCATGAAGTATTGTTTGTAATGTCTTTAAGAGAGTAATGCCAAACCTGAAACATTGTAAGTCAACTATACTGTGATAAAATATATATATTAATAAAAAAAAGGAGAGTAACATCAAGGCTTAGCTGGACCATGTCAATGATCATGAAGACTCTTTGAGAGGTCAACTCTGTGAAAAATAGGCTTTTAACTCTTACTTTAAGAGGTTGCCCCTCATCATAGAAAATATTACAAAGAACCCACATCTCACATTAAATGTAATTTATATGAAACTATTTAATAGCTGAGTTGCTGTGATTAGTTGACATGTCACATTTTGTAAACATTTAATCTAATGTTTCAATTTTGAATTTAAAAGACTTTGGAGATCCAAAGATCGGTGGCTGCGCTGACGTGGGAGGGCCTGGAGGAGCTGTCCCACATTGACGGTCAGGAGNGTCAGGTACAAGACAAGGGTGCCCACTTTCACCACTACTGTTCAACATAGTTCTGGAAGTTTTGGCCACAGCAATCAGAGCAGAAAAAGAAATAAAAGGAAAAAAAAAAAAAAGACTTTGGAGCCAATGGATTTTTTTCAGCTCTCAAACAATTTTATTGGCCCTTGAAAAGGGCAAAAAGCAGTGTGATTGCTGCTGCAGAATGGAGATGGGATTTCACTGTTGATAAAACTTTAGGAAACACTGTTTCTAGGTGTTTCCTAGAAGGTGTTCTTTCCTTTCCAGAAAGGAACTCCTTGTTTGGGGAGCAAACAGCTTTTGGAGACAGAATACAAAGGAGTCCTTGCACCCCTAGATGTTAAAATAAAAAGTGAATATTACTCTGTGCTCAGAAGATCAGAGGGTACTTCCAAAAATACTGATAACTAGAATTAGGGAATTCCCTGGCCATCCAGTGGTTAGGACTTCAAGCTTTCACTGCCAGCAGCAAAGATGCAGGTTCAGTCCCTGATCAGGGAACTAAGATCCTGCAAACTGCAGGGTATGGCCAAAAAAGAAGAATTAGGATTTGTCATTGTACCAATCAGTGCAAATATATTTTTACATAATTATACAAGGGGATTCAAATTTTTTTTTAGTGGCGAAAGCAACTGTAATGCTTTAGAGTAATCTACGTTCATATCACCTTGATAGGTGCATAAGTGAGGGGCAATTTTGCTGCCTAGGAATAAGCTGAGAAACGAGAGTTTACAAGGTCATTAGGTTTCTTGAGGCCATGTTAGGAGAGAACGTTTTTTAATCTGGTGCCAGTTTTGCTAGGTGCAGCCTTCCCTTTCTTTTGGGAGCCCTGGACATTCATTGTGATGAATCTCCGCATTGGTCAGTTCTCCTGACAGGGATTTTATACACAAGAATAGGTAGGGGGATTTGAGCACTGCTTGAAGGTCTTGCGTAGAACAAAATTTGATGAATTCTCTTCCTTTCAGTAATTATTTGAAATAAAAATATCCTGCAATAACTCATCCTTTCCCTTTCCAGTGGATTTGGAGCATACAAGTCAGCATCTGGGAAAGAGCCTGGGTTAGGACTTAATCGAGAAGGCTTTGAAGCACAGTCACAAATAACCTTCTTAGTAACCACAGCCTTGGCTCCCCGCTCTCGGTCCATGGCAAATTTTGCATGGTAACCGCTCCACAGTGCCTCCCTGAAAATGCCACTGCTTTCCTTCTCAGGTGACACTGTGCTCTGCATGAAAAGAAGACTTGCTGGATTTTAATTTTCGCAGAAAAAATGGCTCAATTTCTTGTAAAATGAAAAAGTTAAAATTTCACAAGTTCTCTTCTCTTTGATTCATCCTCATTATTTTCTCTCTATATGTACCATTAGAGAGTTTCTACGATAAAGAATATATTACTTTTAAGCCTATAGATAGCAAGTGTTATGTATAAGCATGGTTTCGGCAGTTGTTACATGGAAACAGGACCACATCAATCAGCACTGATTCTGGGCATGACGGAGCTGCTTTATCATTTCCCAAACTGAATACATCCAGGGAAACCTGATCCCAGAAGTCTGCTCTACCTGCCCTACTGGGCACAGCAGATCAGGTTTTCCGGCATTTGCTTGGGAAAATATGTATAAGGGTTTCCGCTTCTGTCTTCTCTTTCACCTACGCTTTGTACACACCTTGCTAAAATATGAATCTTTGCACATGCCTGTGCTTGCATATTGTATAATTAGAGGCAAGTTGGGAATGACTCTCCAGCACTATCTTTTCTGCCTCCGGAATTAACATTTAAAATTTTAATTCTGATACGCATTCTCAGGAAACTTAAGATGTGTTTATATTTCTTATGTGAAATCAGGTAAACTTCTGAGATTGCAGCTGTTTACCCATCTGTGAAGGGTCTGCCTCAGTATTTCTAACCTGGGAAATGTAAGAAGATTGTTTTTGTTCTCTGCTTGGAAGAGAGGAATATGTGGATACATATTAGCAGGTGGTAGCGTTCGGTGGTTCAGAGTCTGAACTTGGCAGTTAGATCCAGTTGGAATCTTAGTTTCATCGTGCACAGGGATTGTGGTTGCAGGTGTTATTTACTGTCTATAAGCCTGAAGTTTCTCCCCTGTGAAATGGAGCTAATCACGGGTTTCTCTTAGATTTGTGGTGAGGAGTACAAGCAATAATCAGTAGAACACAGTTCCTGGCATTTACTAAGTGCCCAGTCAATGATGGCAGGGTTACCAGAAATATTATCTGCAGCCAAGTGGTAGTGACTGCCAGCCCTCACGTCTAATGGTGAACATCTTTTAGAAAACTTTAGAGCATTCTAAAACAAAAGAAAAGAACCATTTCTTAAGAGCCTCGACCCTTAAATAGCCTATGGGATCACGTAGGGGAGAGTAGAGTGTGTAGAGAGAGCGAGCAGGGCAGTGAAGGTTTCCACATGCCTGAGAGGCCCTTGTGGGGAGCAGCCTTTGGGAGGTGAGTCAGCACAGCTACCCAGTTCTGAAGAGGCTGCTTAGGGCTACTGAGTCACTTTTCCCTTAAATCAGGAGCCAGCCCCTCCCCACTCCCTTTTCTCCCTTCTACTTCAGAGTCACATCAATGCTAAGAGGTACAATGAGAATGATAAAATATAATTTCCATGATGACAAATCCACAGATGAGGTTCTTTATGAAAATGGATTCTCCCTGGATATGCTGGCTTACTCAGAAGGGCCACTGAGCGACACATCTCCCAGCTGTGCTTCTCGTAAGTCAAAGAAGTAGCTGTTGGCAGAAAGGTCCTGGCAGTGGCCAAGAAGAGACTCCCCACCTTTGGGAAAGACTTGAGCACTTCACTGCTGATGGGGGGCTGGAGAGAGCACTCACCCCTTTATAACATTTCCAAATATGTCTCTGTGATGACTTTTTTATTTCAAGGCAACTTATCTGTCATTTCCCCCCAATATTCTTTACTCTGTGCAAGACACGTCTGAGATGCCATGGAGGATACAGAGATGTCTGTCTTTAAGGAGCTTACAATATTAGGGAAAATGATAAAATCCACCACAATAAAAAAAATAATAATAACATTTACTGATATTTTACTGTTTCCAGGCTCCGCTTTAAGGCCCCTTCAGTGTCTTTTTATTTGGATTTCCCTGGTGGTCCAGTGGTTAAGACTCCATGCTTTCACTGCAAGGGCATGGGTTCCATCCCTGGTGGGGAACTAAGATCCTACATGCCACGTGACTAAAAAAAGTTTTTTTTTTTTTTTTAAATAAAAACAGTGCTCTAAGAAAATGTAATCATCATCTCAATTTCAAAGATGAGGAAACTGAGGTCTGTGAAAGTAAAGGGCTTTCTTGGTGTCTAAAATGATAAAGAATCTGCCTGTAATTCAGGACACCTGGATTCGATCTGTGAGTTGAGAACCTCCCCTGGAGAAGAGAATGGCAACCCACTACAATATTCTTGGGCTTGCCTGGTGGCTCAGAAGTAAAGAATCTGCCTGCAACGTAACTAAATCCTCCTGGGTGTTATTGCCTGCTTGTATGCAGGACTCATCTTTGTGTGAGTTACTTGGAAGTTACTTTTTGTGAAATAACTCACACAAAGATGAGTCCTGCATACAAGCAGGCAATAACACCCAGGAGGATTTAGTTAAGTGTCCTGATAGTTTGTAACAGGGAAGGATTACTTCCTGTGTATTGCTATCAGGGCATTCTTCACAGAGGAAGCAGTGTTAAAGCGAAGTATTAAAGAACATAGGGGGGCTGAATGGGCTTCCCAGCTGGTGCTAGTGGTAAAGAACCCACTGCTGGTTCAATCCCTGGGTCAGAAAGCTCCCCTGAAGGAGGGCGTAGCAACCCACTGTAGTTCTCTTGCCTGGAAAATCCCCATGGACAGAGGACCTTGGTGGGCTGCAGTCCATAGGGTCACGGAATCAGACACAACTGAAGCGACTTAGCCCGCAGGGGGTTGAATTGTGGCCCCCCAAAAGACTCATCCTCTTCCAAACTGGGAATGTGATTGTTTAGAAAAAGAGTTACTGTAGGTGTAATCCAGATAAGGAGCTTGAGATGAGATCATCCTGGATTTTGGGGGGGCCCTAAATCCTGTGACAAGTGCCCTTTTAAGAGAAAGGCAGGGGGAGATTGGAGACGCTGACACACAGAGAGAAGGTCACGAGGCAATGAAGACAGAGACCGGCAGCCCTAATTCAGGGGTGCTGGCAGCCACCAAACACTAGGAGAGCGGATGAAACGGATTTGTCCCTGAGAGAACCAACCCTGCCAGCACCTTGGTTTTGGACTCCTGGCTTCCAGGATTGTGAGAGAATAAATTTCTCTTGTTTAAAGCCACCCAGTTTGTGATAATTTATTGTGGCAGCTCTGGGAAATGAATACAAAGGGTATGTGAGAATCGCTGGGAAACAACAGCTCAAGCTAAGACACTAAAGTGGAAAAATACAGAGATGTGAGTGTGTGTCTCTTTCAGTTTGGTGGAAGCATAAAGATCCTGAAAGGGAACAGGGTGTTGAAGATGGAGGTCATATCATATGATGGAGGGCGGTGAATTTCAGGTTAGGAAATCTAGATTTTATTTGCTGAGCAATGAGGAAAATTAATTAGAAAATTAAGGTATCCCTGAGCTGGCAAGAGGTGATGTGTGTGTGTGTACTCAGTCGTGTCTGACTCTTTGCGACCCATGCAGGGTAGCCCTCCAGGCTCCTCTCTCCATGGAATTTTCCAGGTAAGAATACTGGAGTGAGTTGCCATTTCCTTTTCCAGGGGATCTTCCCAACTCAGGGATCGAGCCTACGTCTCTTAGCATCTTCTCATTGGTAGGTGAATTCTTTATCACTACCACCTAAAAGCAAGAGATAATATGTATGTGTTCAGTTACTTCAGTCATGTCCAGCTCTTTGCAGCCCCATGGACTGTAGCCCTCCAGGCTCCTCTGTCCATGGAAATTTCCAGGTAAGAATACTGGAGTGAATTGCCATAGCCTCCTGCAAGGGATCTACCTGACCCAGGGATCAAACCCACATATCTGCATTGGCAGGTAGGTTCTTTACTGCTGAACCACTGGGGAAGCCCAAGAGGTAAGAGGGGCCTGAAACAAGGCAAAGGGATTGGAAGGAAGAAAAGGGACAGAGGAAGGTATCTTGTAGGAATCCAAGAGACTTGGCAATGGGTAGATCTCAGCCTGACTTGCTAAGTAGCTTGATTCATATTTTACCTGCTATTGTTTATGCCCTTTTGTCTTCTGATCTGCATCACACTCACATGTTAAATGAGCTACCTCAAGTCTTTTTGCTGCCTGTCAAGTCGGATTATTAACTTGTTCTGATCTTCTGGCAGTCAAGCTGCACTCTAGGTTGGGGATTTTTTCTGAATCTTGGGACTGATTCTTTGACTAGATCTACCCCTGCTCCTCCTACGTGAGCTGGACCTCTGGAAGCTTCGGAAGCTGATTCAACACCTTTGGTCACCTCTTCTTGGC
The DNA here is from genome assembly GCA_006410615.1 of Neotragus moschatus. Taxonomy (NCBI): domain Eukaryota; kingdom Metazoa; phylum Chordata; class Mammalia; order Artiodactyla; family Bovidae; genus Neotragus; species Neotragus moschatus. The sequence goes on along the minus strand of SJYA01001467.1, from coordinate 837,502 downwards.
TCCCATCCTGCCTGAACTGGGAGCAGGGCCTTATTCCTGCTATGCTGACCTTATTCCAGCATTCTATAACAGATCCTGTCTTAACATTTGATACCGAGTGTGATGGAGAGACAGCATTGATCAAGCCATGCCATCTGGAATAGATGCAAATCCCAGAGCCTTTTCAGAAGTTGGACATTGGCCTTGCCTCGGAGACCTTTAATGTGGTCTGAGTCTTCAAGCCTTATTAACATCATATTCCTTTGGTTAGTTTTCCCCAATCATGCTGACCCTCTTGATCTGGTTTTATAAATAGTGTGAGACCAATGCAAGAAACAGAAAGGGAACCAGAGTTTACCCAGGGCTGACTCAATGCCTATTATCTTGTGAGGTGCTTTGCATATGTTATCTCATTTCATCTTTGTGTCAGAAGTATGAGGCAAGTGCTATTATCATTTTACAGATGAGGAAATAGAAGCTCAAAGCACTTAGGTCATATGGTGAGTGGTGCTGCCAGGATTCAACTTTGGGACTTGCCCAGAGACCACACTGCCTCCTACATAAGAGATCATTTGTGGTCAATGCTACTAAAGTGGTAGAATTCAGTTTGGGGCATATGTGCAGGATTTGGCTGGTATGTGCTGGTTTTTTTTTAAATTTTGTGCCATGATTTTGTAAGATCATTTCTGCCATGGTACCTCCTAGAGCCTAGGCACTGACCTAGCATTTCCTGGACAGCAGCTTCCAGAAGGTTTGAGGACTTTCTAGGCTGATGAATTTGTGCTGTTTCACAAAAGAACAAAAGTGTTTCAGCATCGGGTTGCAGTTTTCAGTTTTCTGGTTGCATTGCTAGGGTTGGTTGTATTGATATCTTGGAAAGAGTGAATACAAAGTGTTCTTTTATGTAGCCTGCATCTCTGCATTGGTTTGGGGAAAGGAATGGTTTTGGTAGTGACATAGCAGTACTGCTTGGAAAACCTGTGATGCTAGGGCCTCTGTTCATGGTTTCCAAACCCAGGCAAATATCCTCAAGTCCACTACACTACACTAACAGCCTTTGTATAAGCTGTTTTGTCCCACCTTCCTCTTGCTCAATCCCAGAAAGTGCTTCTCTGTTCTTTCTGCAATTCCAATCCTACACTTTGTTCTTGGCTCAGTCCCAGCTCACTCCCTCCATTAAGCACTATCTGATCAGCTTTACCTTTCTGGATTCCTGAGGCCAGTTTGCTTCCATGGTGCTCCTCCCCAGCTCTCTTTCTAACTCTGGATCTGTGAGTTATCTCTTTAATGGATTGTAGCCTCTGAGAGTGAGTGCGGTTGGTCTTCCTTATGGCACCATGGTGCCTGGAAGAATGAGGGGCATACAACCAGGGCATTCATTATTGATCGAGTCCATAAGTTGCACATATACTTCTAGAACATAGACTACCTTGCACAATCTGCATTGCTTTCTCCACCATGTAGAGAACACAGTGCAAATTCCTGAGCATGGAATTTTTGTTTTAGGGAAAAACAAAACACTGTACTTCTACCCTCTAAAAAAGCATTATCACTGCTCCTATGATTCTATCAGCCAAGAATACCATTTCTGGATTGTCTGTCCTTGGAAATTCTTCCTAGACTTCATCTGTCACCTTCTGTGTGGAGCTCTTCTTGATCTCCCAGGACACAGCTAAGACAGTTTTTCTTCAGAGCATCTGTACCATGTTGCTTTAGCTCCACCTGGCCTGCATTTCATTTGACCCTGTCCCCTATTTCATTGTTTACACTGACTCGGGATTGCACACTGCTTAAGGAGCAGAAGGGTGTTGATTCACTTCTGCACCCAGTTAATGCCCCACGTGGGATAAGCAGCCTTTCATTAAGCCTGCCTCTGGTTGGCGTAGCCCGTACTTAGTAGAAAACATCAGTAGCTGTAGCGGCTTGCTTGTAGAGGAGCTGAAAGGGGAGGGCTAGGAGGAAGTGCACCTGACCTTTCCTTCTTTCCACTGTCTTCCCTGGTGGCAGAGACAGGGTTCCTGGGTCTTGTTTCTGGATGCATAACTGACTGTCCTTAGCAACCTCTGTTTCCTGGAGAAGAAGTAGAAATCAGTGTGGATTCAGGTACACACATCACATCGGAGGCAGGCCAGGGCCTCTGTGTCTTATGAGTCAGCAGGCATTAGACCAAGCTCATCTCTTCCCTTACCTCTAAAAGCCACAAAGCAGCAAACTCCTTAGCTCTGCACAGGGAATCAGGAGCATTAGGCCAAGGTCAGAGCAACCTGGATTGTTGCAAGGATTGCTTTTTTTTTTCAGGGTTGGCACGGTGAGCCGGTTTCCTTCAATTGCTCACTGCCAGTGAACCAGAGATTTCCTCTTGACATCATTAGTTGGGTGAACCAGATGTCAGCCACTAGCTGTTTCTAACTTCCCCAGCTTGCTGAGCTCATTTGATCATTTATGATTTAGTAAAAAAGGTCTCAAATCTTCATCCGTATGCAGTAAGTAGCTCAGATACTTTTCCAGTAGCTCTGAAAATTCTTTCCGGCAGCACAAACAGAAGGAGCCTCTGCTCCCTCTGCCCCTTCTCTCTGTTTCCTCTGCTTTCTTGGTCTCCACTCTGCTTTCTGCCTTCTGTGTGCCCTGTTCCTTTTGCATATACTGCCTACTTACTGGACTCCTTACAAACCCCAGAGTGCCACTGTTCCTGGCTATGAGTGCTGCAGAGTTTACCAAAGATTTGGGCAATAGAGTGCATGCCTGTGTATGCGTGCGTGTGTGTGTTGTTTCCTAGGGCTGTTGTTATAAAGTAATATAAACTGAGTGGCTTAAACAGCAAAAACTTATTGTCCCACAGTTCTAAAAGCGAAAACTCTGAAATCCAGACGGCAGTGGGACTCTGTCGGCTCAGAAGATACCAGGGAAGAATAACTGCGGGCCTCTCTCCCAGTTTCCGACGCTTCCTTAGGGTGTAGCTGTGTAATTCCAGTCTTCACGTGGTGTTTTCCTTGTATCTGGATTTTCTCTTTCTATAAAGACATTAGTCCCATTGGATCAGGGGCCCACCCTTCTCCAGTATGACCTCATCTTAATTACATCTGCAAGTCCTGTTTCCAAAGTCACATTCTGAGGTACAGGGTGTGGGGGTGTTAGGACTCCAACATTTACATTTGGGGAGGATATAACTCAACCCATAACAGAGAGGAGTGTGTGTGTATGTGTGTGTATGTGCATATCATGTATATTAGGGTTAGGAGTATTACCTTACAGAATATAAGGGCAAAACACTTGCAAATGAATACTTAACCTCCTTCATTTTTTAAAGTCCCTAAGCCATTGTGTACTTTGGGGGAAATTCCTGTGGTCCTCTCTTTCCCTTGGCCTCCTGCCATGTTGCTGGACCCCACTTACCCTCTTTTTGGACTTCTCTTTGCTTCAATAACAACTCTAAAAATGTGTGTTTATGATGTAAAACAGTTTAACTATTTTCCTCTCTCTGCAAACCATATAGATGTGATCAAAAGGGCCATCCTAATAACCAAAAAATCCATTTTAAGAAGTTTTTAACAAAGATAGTTTCTCTGCCTAAGGAGAAATTCTGTAATCAACTCTGACAGAAACCTTTTTTCCCTTTCCATCAGTACATAAAATAAAATTATTTGTTGTTCTAAGTATTTTAGCAAATTAGCTTTTAAAAATTAATTTTATTTCTGGGTGCATTGAAAAAATGATGCCTCTTGCACAAAAAGAGAAGGAAACAAACAAGCAAATCCTGAAATGATAGGGTGACTAGGTTGTATATCTTAGGCCGGGGAGGGCAGCTCATTACCCTTCTACTGAAAGACACACTGATAAACATGGCATTCTTTTCTGCTGAGCAAGGACATGGCTTCTGAGTCCTCTACAAAGTTGACTCAGGCTGCCATTATTAAGTCCAGTAGGGTAGTTGGGGGTGATGAAACCAGTTTGCCACCACTGGGAGGCAATATGAAGGGAGTTGTGTTTTCTGGTGATTACTTCTATTTCTGTTCACTAACAGTTGCTGGTTTGGGGAAATGAGTAGAGTGTGGAGAATGTGATTTCTATAAGTCAGTGTAAACTGTGATAATAAATGACCCCCCAAACTTGGTATTTCTTGCTCACGTGACTCATTTTTTCAGAATTAGTCGAGGATCTGCTCTGTGTTAGCTTTATCTAGGAAGTCAGGCTGACAGAGCAGCCTCTATCTGGAACATTGCTAGTCTTGTGGCCGTAGAAAACAGACCATGGTGAATCATTCACTGACTCTTAAAATTTCTGCTTATAAGTAACTCATGTCACTTCTGTTCACATTTCATTGGCCAAGCCTAATCTCAGTGAAGTGGGCAAGTGTACCCTCCCTTAGGGCTGGGCAGCAAACACATTAATTCAGCTTATATCAGATATTTACATTTTATTGTTCTTAAATAAAGGTAGTGAAAGAAAAGAGACTTTTCTATTTATCAATTTCAATGGCTGTTCCTTATTTTTCTTACTGTATATAGAAGAAATCTTATTTTGAGATTTAAAGACTAGAAATACACATTTGATGTGATTAACCTCAGGACTTTTATTATTCAGTGTCTTTTCTTCAACTGCGATATAGTTAGTTTTAACAGAAGGCTGTTTAACGGTCAAAATGAGGTGTAGTATTAATGCAGACTAAGATAATCTTAGTGGTTAAATTTGACTCTAATTATCTGACACAATAGTGCTGTCTTTTAATCACCTTCATAGCAGAATAAAGGTAAACTGAACAGTATTAACCTCATGAACCATACCCTACTCAACTTTCTGAAAATATACTGTACTCTTACACATACTTTTACTAGGAAAATAATCTTTTCATATTGAAATGCATTAAGACAGATAAAACTATGGTCATATGCGGTGATAATATTCACTTCATCCCATTTAATGTAAAAGTTTCAGCATGTGACTTGCAAAGCAGAATTGCTAACACATGTGGAAGAACACTGGTTTAGAAAGTGTTAGTAGATGTTACATTCAAAGAGGTTTAGTAATTCAGGAGTTCAGGAGTGCTTGGTTAAACAGAGTAAATGTTATGCAAGATGTCTGAGAATCTGAATGATGCATTATTAGTGCAAGAGCCACTTACATGGTAATATTCTTCAGAGCACATTTTAGAAAATGCTGACTCACAGCTTTCAGCCAGTCCATTACAACCGTTTTTCAACCTGTCTGGAAAGTCAGTCCTTCAAGCCTTCTGTTTGTTTATCCATCTTAGACTGAATGATTCATCATTTTAGTAACATGCTTGGCCAATTATCTAAGCCCCCTTATTTCTTGTNGCACATTTTAGAAAATGCTGACTCACAGCTTTCAGCCAGTCCATTACAACCGTTTTTCAACCTGTCTGGAAAGTCAGTCCTTCAAGCCTTCTGTTTGTTTATCCATCTTAGACTGAATGATTCATCATTTTAGTAACATGCTTGGCCAATTATCTAAGCCCCCTTATTTCTTGTTTGTACCAATCTGGCTGTACAGATTGGTGGCTGAAGCCAACTTTCTGCTTCCATTGAGCCCTGCTGGAGAAAGCCAGATGATCGTTTAGTGTCGATTAGGCCCTTAGTATCTGACAATCCTATTAGCCTTCCCGTTCAGCTTACATCCTACTCTCCCACTCCCTATAACACTATTCAAGTCTTTTCTACTTTGTGGATTCTACAACTACCTCTCTCTTCTCTCCAGCTACATATCCTGCCCACCTAGCTCCTTTACACAGCACAGCTGTGCCTGGTGTCCCTCATCCTACAAAATTCCTGTCACTGCCCCCATTCCAGCCTCCTTTTCCCCTAATAGAAATGTTCCCCTATTGAAACAATAGAAATGTTCCTTCTCTATCTAAGGACAGTCCCTCTACTTGTACTTGGATTTGCATACCCTCCCAACTTTCCACAGATGGTACACTGTGGATTATACTTTCTTTTTCTTATACAGAGTCAATTTCAATTTTTAACTAGTGTTTCTCATCAGCAATCAGCTTTTACATATGTGTGAGTCTTTCCCATCACACAAAGGAAGGGAAGAAGAAAGGAATGAGAAAAGGAGGGAGAGAAAAATTCTCCCTTGACAGTACAATCTGTTTTAGCTAGTGCTTCTCTGTGGCCCCAAGTCTCTTTCCATTTCCTCTTCTCTTTACTCAGTTTTAAATTGAGATTTAGGATACATATGGTCATATGCCCCAATCTTAAATGCACAGCTCAGTGAAGTTTTACATTTTTATGCACCCCATGTAGTTATCACCCAGAACATTATCAGGTAATAGAACATTACCAGGAACAAAAAGTAGCAATATCCTCAATGTTTACTAACCTGATATCATCACTTAACAATACATCCTAATGATTACTCCATAGCATTGCACTGAGAACTTCTTAATTTTTTCTCTCAACTGAGTAGCGCTTCATTACTCAACTGTGCCAACACTTATCAGTATTCTACAGAGGGACCTTTAGATTGATTCCAGTCTTTTGCTATTACCAATAGGGCTTCAATGAAGCGTTACACACAGACATCCTTCAGTATTTCTGCCAACATTTGTTTGATTCTAAGAAGTGACTTACTGGGCCAAAGGTTAAGTACATTTGTAATTTGCCTAGATGTCATCAAGTCTTCTGTGTATAGGTTGTACCATTTGCATTCCCAACTGCAATGTCTTGCTGCTGCTGCTGCTGCTGCTAAGTCGCTTCAGTCGTGTCCGACTCTGTGCGACCCCATAGACGGCAGCCCACCAGGCTCCTCCATCCCTGGGATTCTCCAGGCAAGAACACTGGAGTGGGTTGCCATTTCCTTCTCCAATGCATGGAAGTGAAAAGTCAAAGTGAAGTCGCTTAGTTGTGCCTGACTCTTAGCGACCCCATGGACTGCAGCCTACCAGACTCCTCCGTCCATGGGATTTTCCAGGCAAGAGTACTGGAGTGGGGTGCCATTGCCTTCTCAAATGTGTTAGGGTATGCAAAAATATCCTGTTTCCCCACAGACTTGCTAATAATATGTTAATAAAGGTTTGAAGTTTATACGCATGTCTTTTTTCCCTCTTATTTTTTTGTAGCTTACTTGAAATATAATTGACATACAGTGTACTACACACAATTTGATGAGTTTTCTCATATGGATGCTATGAATCATACTACAGTCAAAATAATGGATACAGCCAGCTCATCCCAAAGTGTCTTCAGGTTCCTTGGTAATCTATCTTTTCCTCCCCAGTCCCATCTAATACTTTACTTCTCATACACTCTTTCTCAAGGTGTCAAGAAGTATGTCCTCCAACATGAGGGAGTACATTAAGAGAGGGAGAAAGGGCATGAGGGTGAAGAAGTCCAAGTCTATGGGTTGCTGCAATGCAGGCTGATGGCGCCAGCGTGGAGGGCAACCATTATGGATGTGGTGCAGGCCTTAAGACTCTAGAATAGATGAGGGTGAAACCAATGCAAGTTTTTTTGGAGTAGAGATGTAGAGATCTAAATTTTTAATGTTTTGTGACTGAAAAAGCCAGCAAGTGAAAAAATATAATTGATAAGAAAAAAAAAGGAAAAGTTATCCTGATATGCCAAATGGCTCAACTATGGATGGCATTTGCATTGTAACTTTAATGTAAATATTGAAGTTAATCTAACCAGAATTCTGATATGAGTCTTGCAGGGGAGTGGCAGAACAGGAATGCACGCGGTAGGGGCGAAAGAAGGCTGACTCCTTATCTTCGCATGGGCAAACTGAAGGAGCATTCTTACAACTGAAAGATCAAGAAGGAGCAAAAGTAGCACGTTCTCGGCTCCTTCCTACTTTGCCTTACATCTTGGCTTGAGTGACATGTCCAGGTGCCACTTTTCCTGACTGCCCTTGGTGGCTCTCTTTCAGACAGTCTTGTGCATACCTTTATTAAGGCACCACCATAACTTTTTATTTACTTTTCTGCATACCCATGAGCTTGTGAGCTCCTTGGGAGGAGGGACGGTATTTTATATCCTCTTGGTCTGACAGACAGAAAGTGTGAGTTAATAAACAATACTACAGAACACTGCAAAAGCAAAACTATAAAGTCTTGGTAAAATTAAGAGAAATTTAAAGCATCTATTAAGAACCATACTGAAGTTAAAATAAAATCATAAAGATTTAAAAATATTTACTCATCTGACTCCTAAGACTTAGAAATAGTCTACCTCCCATGGTGATGAGCAGTAGTCATGCACAAAATCTCCCCTTAACTCTTTAGGCTACTGAGCAGTTTTCTTAATGAAACTAAGTGCTTAGTACCCTCTTATAGGGGCATTTATTTAACTTTCTCACTCACTAACAAAAAGGTTTTATATTCATTTTTCCATTACCTCCTGCTGGGGTAATTTCATAAGCCCTAGGTGTCTGGTCAGGAACAAGAAACCAGTATTGCCAGGAAACATTATGGGATATTAAATTGTAGTTAACAGTACAGGTGTGTATTACTTTTGAAACTCAATGTCAAACATGTTAAGTGATAAAATATTTCAATTTGATGGAGGTGGAGAGCAAGTGGGAAAAGTGAGTTAGGGGATGAAAGAGTGACTATTTGATTAATAAAAATAATTTTGCTGAACTATTTCCTTTACACTGTGAGTTCCTCAAATGCGTTTCAATTCAATTCAGTTGGCCGCAGTTTGACTTACATTTAGATTTTTTGTAGAAGCCCATTTCTAACATAAACAGGTCAATCTGTTTTCCCCAAACTGCAATATTTTCAGTTCTATGCTGCAAATGACAAAGGAGGTGGAGGAGGCATCTCTGAGCATTTCAGTGACCTAGTTGCAAAATTTTCGTTGTCCATCTTCAAAGTTCTGTGCTTTGTCATGCCCAGGGGGAGGAATGCTTTCACAAGCAGATGCAATTATGGTTCTAATGGCTCAGAAATAAGATTTCCACATGCCATCGGCTGAACAGACATAAAAAGAGGGGTTCATGATGTTGATGGGGTAATGGTGCCTGGCTCCTAAGAAGGAATGAAGTTGCTGCCTGTGAAAAAGAGATAAGCCCAGTAGATTCCTTTGAAGGAAGGACTTTTGGCCCAGCTACAGACAATATGGTGTACAGTCAGCTTCCAGATATCAGACCTTTAGCTGCCAAGAGCCACCTTGCACATGCCACACCCTTCCTGGGATAGCTGGTGACTGGGTGATCGGCAACATTTCCTTCAGAGCTCCCTCCCCACCAGGCTGGCTTAGGCTTTGCCAGGTTTATACTGCGGTTTTGCTCCTCTGTTCAATTCTGCTTCTGCCTCCTTAACATCACTGGTGTTGATCCCTAACATTTTGCACCCCAAACTCCCATCTCAGTATCTACTTTCAGAGAACCCAACTGGCAACATGACACACAGGGAGGGGAAGACGGAATATGGATGGGACTCTAGGGAACCACTGGACTGCCTCCGCCACTGCCAGTGGTCGAAGTAAGTGGAAAACTACAGTAACTCGATAGCAACTGGACCACAGAAGGCTCAGCTCCCACAGGAATTAAGGTTTGGTTCACTTCTTCAGGCAAAAATCCAAACCAGCTGAGATGCTGGTGGAAAACCAAGGGAATGTGGGATGGATGGTGGGAAAACAAGCCCTAAATATTAACTGTAGTATTTATACAACATTGTGGAAGTAAGAACAAGTTCAGCAACTCATGTTTTCTTCTCTGCTATTGTGTATGTACTTACATACTTTAATTTCCCCTCTCCTTTCTTCTTCTTTAACTGGGCTTCCCTGGTGGCTCAGATGGTAAATAATCTGCCTGCAATGCAGGAGACCCAGGTTCCATCCCTGGGTCAAGAAGATCACCTAGAGAAAGAAATGGCAACCCACTCCAGTATTCTTGCTTGGAGAATCCTATGGACAGAGGAACCTGGTGGGCTCCAGTCCATGGGGTCACACAGAGTCTGACACAACTGAATTGACTTAGCATTCATGAAGGAGTGGAGAGAAAGAAGGAAAAGGAGGCGGAGGAAGGAGCAGAGGAAGAAGAGGAGAAGGAGAAGAAGATGAAGAAGGATCACTTTAATATACCTAACATTTGCTGAGCACTTGAATTAACTTATTTAATGTTGCTGTTCAGTCGCTAAGTCATTTAATCTTTAGGACAGCACTTGGAGAATGGTACTATAATTATCTCCATTTACAGATGAAATGAAGTCTCCTACGGTTTAATTAGCTTGGCCACAGTTACAGAGCGTTTGCCCCTAGGCATTCTGTGTATAGAACTCATGCCCTATACCGACTTAGTTTACTGCAGAGGAGATAGGTCATTCTTTAAGGCTGCCCAGCCTCTGAGTCCTGTGTTATGCTCGGGAAATTCTCTTTCACATGAGTCTGGGTAGCAGACAGAGCCCATCTGGGCCTACAAAGCTCTAAGTGCCGCTACTCACTTCCCAATTTCCCTTGCACTTTGGGTATGGCATGTGATCAAGACTCACCCATCATGTGTACTCTCCGGTGGCCACTGCAGCAAGATCAAATTTCAGGAGCTCCAGGGTCAGTACTGCTAGTGATAGACTCCAGTGTCCAGTGGTGCTGGGGCTGTTGGGGGATCACAAACTGCCCCTTCCAGTTCTTGGCAGCTTGGCAGTGGCAATAGGTCTGTCCTCACTAGACCAGTCCCCCCCTCCATCTTTTTTTTTTAGCCACATTCTTTGGCTTGTAGGATTTTATATCCCTGACCAGGGATTGAACGCAGGCCCTTGGCAGTGAGAACACTGAGTCCTAACCACTGGCCAGCCAGGGAGTTCCCTAGATCCGTCTTAAAACATTATTTTGGAAGTTCTTAGCTATGAAGTTTACTCTGCAGTCTTCTTGGCAATTCTGTGAGGTTCCTCATATTCTAATTTGTAGTAACAGCCCTCATAGCTGTTTAGCTTTGTTTTCTAAAATGAAATACTAGCTTCACATATACAGCTAACAGCATTTTCTTTACCAGGCCCTATTCTAATTTCATTTCATATATAAGCCAAGTGAAGTCTTAGAAAATCTTAAGACTTCAGTTCATCTCTTGTCTACATTTTACAGTGAGGAGACTTAGGTACAGAGAGCTTAAATGACTTGTCCAAGGTCACAGAGAGATTTGATTCCAGCCCAGGTAGTCTGTCACCATAGTCGATACTCACCAGGGCTCTTTCTTTTCTAAAATCTTTTGTTTTGATTCTACCCATTCTCGCATGGCTGCATTTTGTTATGAGAGAATTTTGTGTTGTTTTCTTTATCAAGAAGAACTCATAGTTATTTCATTTGAGCTCTTTCATGCTGGAGAATATTTGCCCTCTACTTTATTTTATGAAGAGCAAATTTGTGAATGTAAATTCTTTGTTAATATAAGATTTTAGGTCACCCTTTCTTATAGAACTCTCTAAACATGGTTCTGCTGTCCTCCAGAAAAGACAGTATCAGTAAAGATAGATAAATTTTGAATAATACAATTAACAAACTTGATCTAATGAACATATATAGGATCCCATAAAACAACTAGAGAATGTACATTTTTTATGCCGTACAGAATGTTATGAAAATTGACTACTTAATAGTCCAGAGTTTGTGTCAATACATTTTGAAAAATTGGAACCACAATTTCTGAGTACAATGCAGTTAAAATTCAAATCAATTTATAAAAACTGACAGTGAATCTTATATGCCAGCAAACATTAAAATAAACTGCTAAATTATTCACAGGTTAAAAAGGAACTCATACAATTCAAAATACATAGAAGTGAAAACTAAAAACAAATATAACAAATAAAAAATTTGAAGATTTAGCTATAGCAATGCATATAGGGAAACACAATCTTAAATGGGTAATTTAGACAAGCCAAAGATTGAAAATTAATGAGCTAGGTGGCTAATTTAAAAGTTATTAAAATAACAACAGAATAAACCCAAGGAGTAGTAGAAATATGGAACCAATAAAGTAGAAATTAATGAAAGGGAAAAAAAGAATCAAAAAGCCAAAAATTGGTTCTTTGAAATGAGTACTAAAATTAACACATCTCTGAAGATTTAGTTTAAAAAAGAGAAAGGGCACAAAAGCACTATACTGGGAATAACTGGGCATAACACAAAGGACAGCAGAGATTAGAAGGAAATTATGAGAAAAACTCATTTTTAAATAAATATAAGGGAACAAATAGCTAGTTTAAAAAAAGTAATTAATCAAGATTAACTTAAAAAGTTCAAACCCAACCCTGAGTACTCCTTTAAACACATGGAATTGGTAATTTAAAGGGGGATTCTCCTAAAGAAAACAACTGCTCCAGATAGTTTTGAGGACAAGTTCTAATAAATAGTTGATGCAAACTTTCTAGAGAACTGAATAAACAAGAACATTTATTCATCCTGTAGGATTTATTAAATTGTTAATTTCAGAAGGTTGCAGTAATTACTAGAAAAATCAGCAAAGTATTTTGTTCACTCTTTTTTTAAATATTTCATCAGTTCAAAGTAACTCTTGGGTTAATTGTAAGCTCTATCTGATTCAGTTTACATAATTGAACTTACCTCAGTTAATTAGAGTCCAATAGAATCCTGTTTTAAGTCTTCTTATTCATCTATATTAATAGAGGGGCTTTTTAGGTGGTTCAGTGGTAAAGAATCCACCTGCCAATGCAGAAGACACAGGTTCAGTCCCTGGGTTGGGAAGATCTCCTGGAGAAGGAAATGGCAACCCACTTTGGTATTCTCACCTGGGAAATCCCATGGACAGAGGAGCCTGGTGGGCTACAGTGCATGGTGTTGCAAAGAGTTGGACATGACTGAGCAACTAAACAACATATTAATAGAAGTGATCATCCTTTGTGAGAGGTGGGAACTTGCCAGCAATCTCTGAGAGCATGATGTTGCAATATCTATAGGCAGAGAGTTTGCAAAGTCCACAAACTCTTCCATGGGAATCACAAATGGGAGAACTTCTTGTATTACTCATATCAGTTCAAATTTGCCCCATTTTTTTCCACTCAAATAATCTTATATAAGGAATTCCCTGACAGTCCAGTGGTTAGACTCTGTGCCCACGCTGCTGAGGCTCAGGTTCAATCCCTGATCAGGAAACTAAAATCCCTACAAGCCATGTGGGTGGCCAAAAAAACAAAACAAAACAAAAAAAACCACAACTTATATAATGTGCCTGAGTTGGTATAATCCCTTTTCTCCTCAAATTCCAAAACATCTGAAATATGGAGCTCCACCTTTACCACTGAATTTAAGAGGAATATATTTAATTGACATAAAGGATAATTCAGCCCTTTTTTCTCTCCTTGTACTGCATGCTGCTGAAGTTTACAGGTTACAAAAACCTGCCTATTTATGATATCTGAAAAATCCTCTTATTAATCCTAGCTGTGCCCTCCGGTGCTCTTGTTGGGGTCCCAAGGGCTGTCTTTTTCTTTCATGACCAAATAAATGATCTCTGTCCTACATGTTTATCAGTCACAATTGCAGAATTCTTGTTGACTTGTCTATTTTCTCCATTCCCTGGGCTTATTTTTTATTTCTAGTGGACGCATGACTCCCAGTCTCTTCTAGAGGCTCTTGATTTCAAGCAATCCACAGAATCTTTCCTGTTCAGCATTATGCTAAAGGTATGGGTTTGGAGTAAGACACACTCTATTTGGACCTATACAACTAACAAGTCCAAGGGTAATTTATTCAACATTTCCTCTGCTCAGTTTTCTCATCTGTTAACTGGGAACAGTGATTCCTACCTTGTAGGACTAAAAGTTTGTGTCCCCCTAATAGTTACATGTTGAAACGCTACCCCTTTCCTCATACCCCAGCATGATAGTATTGGGAGATAGTTAGGATTACATGAGGTCATGAGGATGGAGTCCCCATGAATAGGATTAGCGTGCTTCCACGAGTCAGGAGAGAGGTTGTGTCTTCTCTCTGCAGTTAGGGATGTAACTAGAGGTCCACCACCAGACAGAGACTTTCAACCAAGACTCAGCCATACTGGCCCCCTTATCCCAGACTTCCAGCTTTCAGAACTGTGAGAACTAAATTTTCATTGTTTATAAGCTACCCATGCTATGGTTTTTCTGTTTAAGCAGCACAAACAGACTAAGTTTGAAATAGTAATAATAAGGTTAGAATGAAAGTAAGTGCTTAGCATAAAGCTTAGAACTCAGTCAATACTCACTGCATGCTGTTTAAGATTATCATCATCATCTCCATTCCCAAAGCCAGTTTTCTATGTGTTATAGGGGTAAAGAGATCTTCAAACTGTTTATTCTAATCTCCATTGATTATCTATTGACGTACTTCATTTGGGGGAAGGGCAAGATTTTATTTTTATTTTTGGCCACATCATATGGCATACAGGCTTTTTGCCATGCAGATCAAACCTGTACCCCCTTCAATGGAAGTGTGATTCTTCTTCTTTTCGTTTTTTTGATGTGGACCATTTCTAAAGTCTTTATTGACCTTGTTACAATATTGCCTCTGTTTTATGCTTTGGTATTTTGGCCACAAGGCATGTGGAATCTTAGCTCTCCAACCAGGGATTGAACCTGTACTCCCTGCATTGGGAGATGAAGTCTTAACCACTGGACCACAGAAAAGTCTTGGAACTATGGGTTTTTAACCACTGGACTGCCAGGGAAGTCCCAAGAGCATGTTTTTAGGTTTTAATATTTAAATACCCTGTGAGATCTGATTTCTGGGCGCATCAACTGGGAACATAATGGCAATGATAGCTTGTATTTCTAATTGCCTTTAATGTACTCGTAGCCTTCCTGGGAGCCACTATCAAGGCCTTGTGAAATATCTTAGCTATTAGTATAGCAATGTTTTTTGGTTTCAGGACCCTCAACAGTGAGTTAATATTTAAATCTTATAACTCAGAAGGGTAGTTAATACAAGTTTCTGTGTGATTTTTTCACAGATATAAAGAAGGTAGTTTTTTTCATACTTTCAGCTTCATTGGGCTTCCTTGGTGGCTTAAATGGTAAAGAATTCGCCTGCAAGGTGGGAGATCTGGATTTGATCCTGGGTTGGGAAGGTCTGCCAGAGGAGGGAATGACTCCAGTATTCTTGCTTGGAGAATTCCATGGACAGAGGAGCCTGGTGGGCTATAATCCATGTAGTTGCGAAGAGCTGGACACAACTGAGCGACTTTCACATTCAGCCTCATTGGACCCCTTATCAGTGTTTGGCATACTTGTGAACTGAAATTTTAGTGAAAATTTTAAAAGATTGCTCACTAGTAAAAAGCGATATTCAAAATTTATGATGATCATTTCAGATTTTTAAAGATTGTATGCAATTTCTGTCAAGCCAGTGTCATAANATTCAGCCTCATTGGACCCCTTATCAGTGTTTGGCATACTTGTGAACTGAAATTTTAGTGAAAATTTTAAAAGATTGCTCACTAGTAAAAAGCGATATTCAAAATTTATGATGATCATTTCAGATTTTTAAAGATTGTATGCAATTTCTGTCAAGCCAGTGTCATAATGGGTAACTTGATTCATCCTTGGGATTTGCCCAGAGGCCGTACTGTTGCAGTTTTTGAATGTGATTTAAAATAAGCTGAATAATACATCATTGATTTATCTCCTAGATATCTGAAGAATCATCTGGAGTTAGGGAAAATTTAAGGTGTTAGTGATTAAGTCAGTTGTACACAATGCAGTTTTCTGAAGATAACCTGATGTTTTACCTTCAACATTAAAAGTCTAGATAATAGGTGCTTGAAGTCAACTTTGGGTCAACTTCAGATACAGTTTACGCTCATTAGATTTCTTTGGATTCCACATCCTGAACCTGTAGCTACTTATTCTATTCTAGGCACAGTCAAAGCCTCCCAGCTTCACTGGGGCCCACGTGGCTCTGCTCCCTGGGTCTGGCCAGCCTCTCACGGGGAGGGCTGGGTCACTCCCCCTTGCTGTGATCCTGCATCCAGGCCAACCACCGTATACTTGCGTGTTCTGCCAGCTCGGGTCACTTCTGGACCTGGACAAATACCATGCACTGGGCAGGGCCGTCTACTTTCCCAGAAATCAGAAAGGTGCTTGTGTCAATCAAGGTTCTCCAGAAAAACAGAAGCAGCAGGGTGTTTGTATAACTGCCTACTGTTCCTTTTTATTTTGTCATTTGTTTATTTTTTATTTTAAAAAATATTTATTTGGCTGTGTCAGCTCTTAGCTGTGGCACGCAGGATCCTTCATTGTGGCCCACAGGCTTCTCTGTAGTTGTTTGTGGCAAGCAGCCAGGCTTAATTGCCCCAAGGCATGTGCGATCTAAGCTCCCCTAGGGCTCGAACCCAGTGACCCATACTGGAAGGTGGATTTTTTTTCATTCAAATGTTATTTATTAATTTAAAATTAACATGTTTGTTAATTAGAATAAAATATATTCATTTAGATTTTATATTAATTATATAGTAAATAATTTGATTTTTAGATTTTATAAGATTTATTTATTTTAATCTTTTAATTTAATGTTAGTTATATAATAAAGGATTCATTTTATTGATTTTATATAAAATAAATTGATTTAATTTATTAATTAAAAATTAATGAAAATTAATTTTCATTTCAATAATGAAAATCATGATCTTTAAGATCTTGGAAGGTCACATACACACTGCTACATTTAACATGGGTAACCAACAAAGTCCTATGGTATAGCATATGAAACTCTGTTCAATTTTATGTGCCAGCCTGGAAGAGAGAGGGGTTTGGGGGAGAATGGATACATTTATATGTGTGGCTGAGTCCCTTTGTTGTTCACCTGAAACTACCACAACATTGTTAACTGGCTGTACCCCAATATAAAATGTTTTTGGTGTTATATAAAAAAAAGTAAGAATATGAAAATTACAGGTTTGAGTCTGCACATTAAGTTGTTATGATTTGTAACAATAAAAAATTCCACTAGCATAAGACCCATGTTCGAGCCATGGGTCAGGGAGAGCCCCTGGAGTATGAAATGGCAACCCACTCAAGTATTCTTGCTTGGACAATTCCATGGACAGAGGAGCCCAGTGGGCTACAGTTCATGGGGTCGCATAGAGATGAACGCAACTGAGCGACTAACACTTCAGGGATGAGAAGAAAAACTCATCTGGAACTTCTCACCCATATGTTATATCATGATATGCCAGGGTCTGATTTCTACCCTGATTCTCATCAGTGATTTCCTCCTAGCATGAGGTACTAGTATGCACAAAGGATGGTAACTACTCTGTTACCATGTGTGCCTTTGTCATTAGCTTCTACAATAGTCATTCATTAAGGGATTTGCCAATAGCTATTTCTGTTTTCTCTCTGAATATGATTCTTATCATTTGCTTTGCAACTATTGCTCAGCAATGCCACGACATGCACTTTACTTGCAAAGTATTATTACTTTTAATAAGGTTCATAAGAATGACAGATAGGCATTGTTTTGATCCAGCAGCAAATTTCACTGTTTTCATATTGGAGANTTTCTGTTTTCTCTCTGAATATGATTCTTATCATTTGCTTTGCAACTATTGCTCAGCAATGCCACGACATGCACTTTACTTGCAAAGTATTATTACTTTTAATAAGGTTCATAAGAATGACAGATAGGCATTGTTTTGATCCAGCAGCAAATTTCACTGTTTTCATATTGGAGATGGAGAAGGCAATGGCACCCCACTCCAGTACTCTTGCCTGGAAAATCCCATGGATGGAGCAGCTTGGTAGGCTGCAGTCCATGGGGTCGCTAAGATTCGGACACGACTGAGCAACTTCACTTTGACTTTTCACTTTCATGCATTGGAGAAAGAAATGACAACCCACTCCAGTGTTCTTGCCTGGAGAATCCCAGGGATGGGGAGCCTGGTGGGCTGCTGTCTGTGGGGTCGCGCAGAGTTGGACACGACTGAGGCGACTTAGCAGCAGCAGCAGCAGCAGCAGCAGCATATTGGAGAATATTATTTATTTTCTGTTTGTTTTGAAATAGAACAGATGATTGGTTCATCTGAGTGCTCATGATGCTTTGTTAGAACATTACACAAAGGGTTCATGCTACTATTTGGAAACATTTTGAAGCAGACAACATTGCTGAGAACTAGAGAATAAATTAATTAAGGACTATCATTCAATTTCAAAGATTAATCATATCTCTTGTCTGTATTTTTCATCTTTTGTTACTTATAGGAAATCAGTATACATTGTATATTTGTTCTAGATTTCTAGTCATTTTTAATGTGGTTGTTCTCTACTGTTTACATTATTATTTTCATTACTATATTTATACTTTGATGAACTATTTAATTTATTTATTTGGCTGCACTGAGTGGTTTGCAGGATCTTAGTTCCCTGACCAGGGATTGAACCAGGGCCACGGCAGTGAAAGCACAGAGCCCTAGCCGCTAGGCCACCAAGGTACTCCCTCAATGACCCATATTTAAATTATTGCTGCATTGGACATAAAATATAACAAAGGGTAATTTCAAAAGTGCAAATTCAACAGGTATAAACTTTATTAAATGATATTCAAATATGTTATCTAAGATAAATTATGGCATATTAATTGAATGTAAGCTGAAGCAAAGTGATTGAAGTACTCCTCGTAAGACTTTTACAACTTTAAGTAATGATTACTATACATGAGATGAGATTCATGGGAAAATCCTATTTAGTTATATTAATGCATCTCACATTTTTAAATGTATGTGGAACAGTTTATTAGGCTTTGCTTGAGGCTTTAAGTTATGGTGTTTCAGATACCAAAAGTTCACAACACCATGCAAAGACTTTAAAGTAGATGTTCAAAAATCAAAGAATCAATAGAGCCTTCTACAATGATGGAAATGTTCTATGTCTGTGTTTCCTGTGTGGTAGCCTCTAGCCACATGTGGCTATTGAGCCCTTGACTTATAAGTACCATGACTGAATTTTTAATTTTTTGTAATTGTGATTAATTTGTAAAGTTGATTAATTTATTTCTTTGTTTTTACTTTTTTAACTGTGCCACTTAGTTTGTGAGATATTAGTTCTCTGACCAGAGATCAAACCCACGCCCATTGCAATGAAACCATGGAGTCCTAACCACTGGACCATCATGGAATTCCCAATTTTGATTCATTTAAATTTAAATGATAGAAAAGCTGGCTTAAAACTCAACGTGCAAAAAATGAAGATCATGGCATCTGGTCCCATCACTTCATGGCAAATAGATGAGAAAACAATGGAAACAGTGACAGACTTTATTTTCTTGGGCTCCAAAATCACTGCAGATGGTGACTGCAGCCATGAAATGAAAAGACGCTTGCTCCTTGGTAGAAAAACTATGACCAACTTAGATAGCATATTAAAAAGCAGAGACATTATTTTGTGGACAAAGGTCCATCT
This sequence comes from Neotragus moschatus, assembly GCA_006410615.1. NCBI lineage: Eukaryota > Metazoa > Chordata > Mammalia > Artiodactyla > Bovidae > Neotragus > Neotragus moschatus. Next base: position 818,181 of record SJYA01001467.1, on the reverse strand, counting down.
AGTCAAAACTATGGTTTTTCCAGTAGTTGTGTCTGGATGTGAGACTTGAACCATAAAGAAAGCTGAGTGCTAAAGAATTGATGCTTTTGAACTGTGGTGTTGGAGAAGACTCTTGAGGGTCCCTTGGACTGCAAGGAGATCAAACCAGTCAATTCTAAAGGAAATCAGTCCTGAATATTCAATGGAAGGACTGATGCTGAAGCTAAAGCTCCAATAGTTTGGCCACCTGATGTAAAGAACTGATTTCTTGGAAAAGACCCTGTTGCTGGGAAAGATAGAAGGCAGGAGGAGAAGGGGACGACAGAGGATGATGGCATAACCAACTGGATGAACATGAATTTGAGCAAGCTCTGGGAATTGGTGATGGACAGGGAGACCTGGTGTGCTGCAGTCCATGGGGTCGCAAAGAGCCAGACACAACTGCACGACTGAACTGAACTGAACTGCGCAAAGTTAAGTGTGAGTGAAAGTCACTCAGTGTTAATTGGCTCTTAAATCCTTCACCCACACCAAGAGCATAGACGGGATGAGGGAGAAAGGATTGGCGAGAGCTGTGATATGGATTCCCCAACTGCCATCAAAGAGCAGAGCTGGTGGGTGGATGCTCCTCACTCAAGCCTCGTGAAACAGGCTCGGTTCCAGGAATTTAAAGGATGAGAGTGGGCTGGCTAGCTGCTGACAGGCAAATAAAATTGAATGAGGCCAAGACTTCCTAAATGTTTCCTAAGATCCAGATTTGAGAGAGAGAGTGGTGAGGATACCTACCCATACATACAGTCTGATAGGGTTTCCTGAAGGGTGATGATGGCCTAACCATCACTCTGAAGAAAATATTTTGGGCCATAGAAGGAGTAAGACAGATAGACCAGACAGATCTAAGATCTGATTGCTTAGATCAAGGAAGCTATAAGTAAAAGATTTCTGATTGGGATGTTTCTGAAGCAACCATGGAAGTTACCCACAAAAGGAAAAAGCCAAGTTCTAAACATTTGCCAGGACAAAGTCTTCAAGGCCATTTTAAGTCAGCCGTTTCCTGCCTTCCTCACCTCTTCCTTTTGCTCACTTCTCTCGCTGCCTAAGGGGTCAGGAACTGTGGTTAGCAAGCAGGATAAGAGGCGGGTATAGGAGCCTAGACATTCTACTTCAACTAAAGTCGGTTTGCTTATGTCAAGTCATGGTAAGGATTTTTGTTTGCTAAAAGGGATCAGAAAAGTCATGAGACTGCTTGAGTTCATTCAGAGGTAAAGAATGAACCAGTTCCATCTAATAAATTTGAAGGGATAGTGAAAGACAAAATTCAGTTGCCTTATGATTATAGCTCATGAGTCCAGCCCATTTTGTATACTATGTATTTATGTGAACAAAACTGTTCTTTCACTTTTTCCTCTGAAATATATAACCAGAAAACTACTCGATGGAAGGGTATATTTTAGACATTGATGGAACCCCACCCAAATCCCTTTACTAGGCTGTCCAATCCATCCCTCAGCTGCTGCGCATGTTGGTGGCAAACCATTCATAGTTGCCCCTTTCCCCAGAGAATTGCTCTAGCCCAGGGAGAACCAGCTCATCAAGAGTTGGCTGGGAGGTTGTTAGCCACTTCCCCTCCGCCAGCCAGTAACTGACGGATATGTGGAACACAGCTCCTTGTTCTTTTGAGGAGGCAGTAACTCTGTGATGCAAGATACATTCCAAAGCTCCCCATGGGATCAATGTGAAACTAGACTCCATCTGAAACTATGGCTTTGCTTAGCTTTTACTCCTGTTCTATCTTATTACCCTTCTCTCCTGCAAGTTTCTCCAGAGAGCACTGTTCGATAAATAACTCAGTCTAAGTGAGTCAAATTGAAGTCATTAAAAGTTATTAATTAAAAAAAATAAATAAAAGTTATTAATTATGTTCATTCTTTTCATTGATCTGCCTGCAAGTTCCCAGCTTTTAAAATTTTGTGATCCAGTAAAGTTTCCGTTTTTAATCAGGGGACCCAATGGGGGGTCACCAACTTTTAGTTTTGCAAATACAATTATGGAAGAAAAATCCTCTCTGCAAAAGACACCATTGATAGCATATTAAAATCTCATGCTCTTCTTCCTTGTTTTCAGAATCCCAATTTTGTTCATGTATGTAGTAGCCAGGGACTTCCAGGTAATTGAACTCCTCTTCTGCGGCAAGGAGTGAATCTTGATTAGGATAAGCCAATTATACAGTCCCATCCCTTTGCCAATGATTTGTTTAGGAGTGAGCCTTGACTTAGTTTTAGTCAATGAGATATATATATAGTGCAGGAGTTCTGGGGAAAGTTTTTCTTTTTCTTAAAAAGAGAGAGAAGTGAAGACAAAGTGCTCTTCAGGATAAGATCCAGGTTATGGAGCTTGAACATTATACAGTTTGAGGGGCCCTTTTTAAGGAAAAAGGTATAAACTTATCTTGCTTTTTCAGTTTACAGAAATACATGACCAGGTGAATGATTGCTAGGGTCCTCTTCAGGACCTTGGAAGAAGCCTATAAAAGTGAAGGGTTCTAAAGCTTAAGCTTCCTTAGTGTAAATCACCACTGGCAGCCTTGCTTTTTTGGACATTGCTGTCTTTATGGGACAACCGGAACTACCGCAGCCATCTTGGGACCATGAAGAAAGCCAGCTTAAGGGGACAAGCCAACACACACTAGATGCACAGAGCCAGGATGAAAGCAGTCTCGCTGGAATCACAGCACTTGAACGTCCTTGGAATTCCTTTAAGCACAGGATTATTGTATGAAAAATAAGTATCTTTATTGTCTCAGCTACTGTTTAATAATTTGTAGGCAAAAGCATCCAAACAAAGACAACTACTATCTACCCTCTCCAGTGTTTCACACACACACACACGCACACACACACACACACAAACACACATGCCCCTAAATATGTGGAAAGGGGATAATTTCAGAATATAGAATGGTCCTTTATATCAAATTAAATTGATGGCCCTTTATATTAGGTTAAATTAGCTTTATGGAAAACTCAATTCATTATCCTTTTTTTTCTTATTGGCCGTGTACCCAGTGAAAACTTTACCATGGTGTTTGGAAAGCACTGGCCTAGACCAGTGCTACTGAAGTTGTGGTTCATGGGCTAGTGCCGGTCCATGAACTATTTATTATCGGCCTGTAATGAGATAAGTTCTGAAACCAAGAGTAGGAATTTAGAAACCTTCTATAGCATTTAGAGATTTGAGAGTAATTTTTGTTATAATTAACGAACCAATATTGAGGCATTATTATTATTATTAAAGTCTATACTTTATTCAGATTTCCTTAGCTTTTTCTTAGTGTCCTTTTCTATTCTAGAATCTTACCCAGAACACTCCATTACGTTTAGTTGTCGTGATACCTTGGGCTCCTCTTGGCTTCTTTCTGATGGCCTTGACAATTTTGAGGAGAAATGGTTGGTTATATTGTAGAATGTCCCTTAATTAAGACTTGTCTAATGTTTCTCTCATGATTAGTATGTCTTTTTTTAAAAAATTCATTTTCCTAGTACAGTCATTCATTTCTACTGTGTTTTACAAAAGCATTGGTCCAGGGAAATTCCCTGGCGCTGTATTGGTTAGGATTAATGTGCTTGTGCTGCTATGACCTGGGTTGAATCCTTGGCTGGGGAGCTGAGGCCTACAAGCTGCTCATAGCATGGCAAAACAAAACAAACAACCAAAAAAAATCGGTCTGCGGTAGACTGGAAAAAAACCTGGTCCTTCACCGCAGGTAGTTTGAGCAGCACTGGTCTAAAGAGCTACGATTCTAGTTTTGCTGCTGCTGCTGCTGCTGCTGAGTCGCTTCAGTCATGTCCGATTCTGTGCGATCCCATAGACAGCAGCCCACCAGGCTCCCCCGTCCCTGGGATTCTCCAGGCAAGAATACTGGAGTGGGTTGCCATTTTCTTCTCCAATGCAGGAAAGTGAAAAGTGAAAGGGAAGTCGCTCAGTCGTGCCCGACTCTTAGCAACTCCATGGACTGCAGCCTACCAGGCTCCTCCGTCCATGGGATTTTCCAGGCAAGAGTACTGGAGTGGGGTGCCATTGCCTTCTCTGACTGGCATTTAAAATTCTCAAGCAAATTCTCCTAATGAAACTACTGGTTTGCCTTTGGATACCATTCTGTTTTCTGAATCAAAGTATTATGAGTGGGGCTTTTCAGTTTAAATTTTAAGAAAAGTTAAATTAACTTTTTAAAAGATTATCTTTGGGGCTATCTATAGTGAGTGTGTCAGCAAATGCTTGATAGCTTACAGAACATTTGAAAGAATGTTCATAAACTCTCAACTATTATGAAAATATAATGTGTCTGAATCAAGATTGTAGTAGGGAAGAACAAATCAGATTCCATTTTTGATCTGTTTCTTTTACTTTAACCTTTGTATCCTATTGCTTTTGCTACAAGTTAAGAATATTGCCTATAGCCTGAAGTATTCAAGACAGCCCATTTTCAAGGCTCTGACCTTTAAAGACGTAACATCTTTCCATTCAGTGGCAGATCAGAGGATAACATTTGTCTTCTTGGAGGTTTGCAAGAATATCATGATCTGACCTATGTGGACAGCAGAGAGAACAAAGGATTCTGACCCGAATAAGTTTGCAACAACCAACCACATTCACTCTCTTTTTAGCATAAAAGCTAGAATTCTAACCCAGGCAAGATGGTTCTTTGGGACACTAGTCCATCATCTTCTAGTCTGCTGGCTTTCCAAATAAAGTTGCTATTCTTTGCCCCAACAACTCATCTTGATTTATTGGCTTATCATGTGATGAACAGTTCTGGACGATGCAGCGAGGTTGGCCTCGGTAAAAAGATCTTTATTCAAGAGGTTTTGTACAATTTAGAAGCCCTAGAGGTAGCATACAAACCAGAATATAGTCATATGTTCATCTGTTTTCTGCTTTATTTAGCCTTGCCATTAGGTGTTTTGCTTCTCTCTCTTTTCTCTCTCAATTTCACTATAATGAATACTTCGAGCATTGACAGCCAAGTTTTCTCCATTATGTCACATTCCTCAGTGGGTTATCACTGTCATGTTCATCCTTTTTTCCCATGTTTCCTCTGATATATTCATGTTGATGATATAAAGAGTTCCCTAAACCTTGCTTCTTTGTGGATTCTTTCTTTGATCCTTGTGTCTAGAAACATTATTATAATGAGCCTTCTTTGGGCTTTGATGATAAAAGCTTCACTTGGTATGTGTTTCCTCTCTGGAACCTGATTTTTTTAGTTGTAAGATGTGTGTTAAGCAGTGTATATAAACCATTGTATGCCACTTCCTTTATTTATTTTTGTAATTCACTAAAGTTTAGCCAAGTTTTTTTTCTGTGTTTAATGTAACAGCCTTTAATTTTTGGTTTAGATCTCCTTTCTGCTATTGAAACTTTTGACTTCATTTTGAAAATCTGGTTCTTATTTCTTGCCTCACTTATTGCGATGGATACAACCATCAGCTCAAGTTCATTTTTGTTGGTTGTCCAATAAGTCAATTGAGTAGCCTTGGTGGTTTTCAAGAACAGCTTGCAGTAAGGCTTTTGACTCTGATTTAAAAATTGTGGTAAGACTGTCCTTACCCCTCATCTTGATCTTTCCATAACATTTGCCAATGCAGAAGGGTAAAGAAAAGCACATGTAAGACTATCTTTTCATTCATTCAGTGATGTTCACATGTCAGATGCTACTTTTGCCCCAGCGTTGCAGGGCTTGCTTCAAAGGTAAAGCGCTCCTGTTTACTGTGGGAAATGTGGGTATATTTACAAACATTCTGTCAGAGTCATTTTTTCCTAAATATATTTCCTTAGAATCATTTTATTTTCCTGATACAATTTTGTCTCTGTTTGCCTCTGATCTGGAACTCTGATTTTCAAATGTCTGTTATGATTGGTTTTTTATTTCCTTTTCTCTCATTTTAAACAGTTCAAGGAAAGACAAATTATATATTCTTCTGTAGGCTTGTCTAGTCAAATATGATTTTGCCACAGGCTTGTTTGTTCATTTACTCATTTATCCATAAGGTCAGCACATGTTTAGAAAGTACTTGTTAGGGGGAAATGCTGTTGTTGTTGTTTATTGCTAAGTTATGTCCAACTCTTTGCAACCCCATGGACTGCAGCATGCCAGGCTTCCCTGTTCTTCACTATCTCCCAGAGTTTGATCAAATTCATGTCCATTGAGTCAGTGATATTATCTAACCATCGAATCCTCTGTCACCTTCTTCTCCTCCTGCTGTCTATCTTTCCCAGCATCAGGGTCTTTTCATCACGTAGCCAAGGTACTGGAGCTTCAGCTTCAGCATCAGTCCTTCCAATAAATATTCAGGGTTGATTTCCTCTAGGATTGACTAAAGGGCAATGAATGCTATTGCGAGGTATCAGAGAAACAGTGGTGAACAAACAAAAACTCTGACAAGAAACTTTTGATTTAGTGGGAAAAAGACACATGATACACATATACATACAGAATTAAAGATGAAATTCTGATCAAGGTTGTGCCAAATAAGTACAACTGCAATTACCCTAGTTTTGTGGTTAGAGATGGGAGGGGGCTGTACAGGCTTTCCTTCCTTAGAGAAGTGTTATTTAGACTGAGACTTGAGGCATCAGGGGAGCAGATCAGGTGAGGTGGAATGAAAGACCTTTCTACAATGAACCTACATGCTGGGCAAATCTGATCCTTCTTGCCCTCCCCTCCCCTTTTTTAACCCTGGAAGAATTAATTCATTCAAGTAATACTGAGCACCTACTATGTGCCAGAGATAAACACTTGTGTGTGGAAATAATGTATTAAATATTCTTTAATAGGAAAGGAAAATTCATTTATGGTTCTGAGATTGGTTTGGCCTCTAGAGTTCATTTCTCCTCTTTTTTATTTCGGCAGTTGATAAGAAGGTATTTCAGAGACTTCCCTAGTAGTTCAGTGGTTAAGATTCCACACTTCCAATGCAGAGAATCCTGGTTTGATCCTTAGTTAGGGATCTAGATCCCACATGTTGCAACTAAAGATTTCACATGCCACAGCTGGAAGACCTCATGTGCCATAACTAAGATCCAGGGAAGACAAATAAATAAATAAGTAAATTAATAGATATAATAAAAGAAAATATTTAAAGATAGGAAGGAGAGAGGAGTGGATTATAATAATAATAATAAAATAACAAAATTTTATTAATAATAATGAAATAGTGATTGTGAACTCGTTGAGAATCCTTTCTGGGTTTCAGTTGCTTCATCTTTAATATGATAAATTGAACTAGATATTGTGCAAGGCTTTTTTTCAGCTTCAAGTTTTGGTTAAGAGCCACTAACTTTTCTGTATTTGGATATGAGAAATAATTCTGACCGTGTTATTACTTGGTGTGTTTTGCATGATATACACAAAACAATTACTTTTTGACTATAGTTTTGAATTATATGAAGATGTTTTCAAAATCTTATTTTAATTTAGCTGTCAGTAAATTTCTTATCATTATTTATTTCTGTTTCAATTCACCAAATATACTATTGCTGGGAAACATGTACACAAGGAACACTAAACTAATCAAGTGTATATTCAGGCAAGTGTAATCAGTTATATAGTTAATTATGTATATAAATTCTTTTTGAATCTGTTGCTGTTTAAGCCCTGAGATTTAAAATGGTTATTTGGAACTGGAAAGCAAAATTTAATGCCAGGCATTAGACATTTTCCCCCTCCTGTTTAGTTGCAGAAAATTACAAGGCACTAAATCTTGGCCTGATAGTACGGTTATAAGATGCTGTATTTTCCATATAATCCTTTGTGTACAGGCACACATACATACCACATATTGCTTGAAGGAATATGCAAATACTGTTAAATATACTACCATTCTGGCCAGAAACAAAGCCTCTGGCAAATAACAGCGTGCTGCAGCATTTTGCCAATTTTAAACCTGCTTCTATTTCTCTTCTGATTTCTGGCTGAAACATGAACCACCTTTATCATTCCGCATAGATGGCACCAACCCAGCTGTTCCCTCACTAAATTAATTAATAAAGATTCCAAATGAGTTATCATTTCATCTAAGGAGTAATTTTGGCAAGAAGATGACTTGGGCGAACTCTCTTGCTTCTCTTTATCCAAAGAGAATATTAGTCTTGGAGTCCTGGCTGCATTTCTGCAATGTATCCCGATGGACTTGAATAGAATGGGAAGTTTCTCTACCCACTCTCAAGATGACAACACAGAGAAGAAAACCTCCTCTACATTCACAAGGGGCAAATGAACCTAATAACTGCCTAAATGGGAAATGGCTTGGGGTCTGATAAATTAGGATTGGAATACTGTTTTCATCAGTTATTTGTTATCTAACTTCAGTGTCCTCATCTAAAAAATGAGGTAATGATACTGTAATCCACATACCAGTAGTCCTTGTAGATGGTCTCATGCTTTCTTAAGAGCTAGTTCAGTATATTGACACTTCTGGGAAAAAATAAAGTAAAATCCAAGTTGAAGAGTGATGAAGACCTATGAGGTTGCTCAAGAAAAAAAAGGGGGGATTACACTGCACAACTCCCAGCAAGACTTTTTAAAACTCCTCTTTATAAACAGTTTTAATTTCTCCCAGCTTCCAGTTCCTTTATCAATTTTCATATGCATTAGTTAGGGTAATAATAAGTTACCAAAACAAAGAGTCCCAAAATGGAGTGGTCTAAAAAAAAAAACAAAACTTTTTTTCCTCTCTCTCTTGTAACAGTTAGGGTGTAAATGTTCCTGGTCAGTAGGGCAGCTCTGCTCCCTGGTTCCTCAAGAAACTAGGTTCTTTCTAAAGCTCCTCATTGATAACATTTGCATAATAAAATTGGATGGATTCCATATGAAGGGAACAGAGAAGAAGGTGTGGAGGAGGCAGAACTCTGTATCTGAAGATCCAGGCTCATAAATGCATATTTCACTTCTGCTAACATTTGATCATTCAGTTGTTAACAACTTAATTACTCGACCACACCTACTGTAGCAGTTTGCAAATTGTTCCCAATTCTTCACCCTGCCCTGTACCCAGCCCTTTGCATTGTGACTTTATAGCTCCTCTGATCAAAAGATAGAGTTTGTTTCTCCTCTTGAATCTGGCCTGGACTTGTGACTTATTTCTGCTAGTAGATTATGGCAGAAACAGTGCTGTGGCAGTTCAGAGTCTAGATTTTAAGGGCATTCTGCTTTCTCTCTTGGAGTTCTTTCTATCCGCCCTGTGAAAAAGTGCAGAAGTCCATGTGAACAAGTCCAACTAGCCTGATGATGAGAAACCGTGAAGCAGAGATGGACCACCTCAGCTGAGCCCAGCCCAGATCAATGACCCACAGAATTATGAACTAAGTTAGTGGTTAATTTGTTGAAAATTGGGTTCTCTGGGAAGCAGATGCTGAGATGGAATTAGGAATACAAAATACTTGTGAAAGGAGAAGGGAAGGAAGCAGGGTTTGGCAGGATTTACAGGCAATGTTTACCCTTCATTAACTATCTTATGTGTTGTATGTAGTTGTAAAAATTTGAGCTAATATGTACAAAGTATCTTGGAGAAGGAAATGGCAACCTACTCCAGTATTCCTGCCTGGAGAATTCCATGGACAGAGGCACTTTGCGGGCTACCATGCATGGGGTTGCAGAGTCTGCTGCGAACGGAGCATCTAGTAAAGTGCTCAGAGGTGCATCCTGGTTTTGTGGAGCCTAAATGTTATGTAACTTGCAGGTCACTTTTTAAAGAAAAAGGATGCAAAATGACAAAAACAAAATTAAGTGCATGACCTTGGATAGGTCCCTTGTAAGAGAAGCTTTTCCTTCATTAACTTTATAGTAAACCTGCTCCTGATGATGCTTGACAGAGGATAGATGTTAGAAAGTGCGTGTTATTATTTGTCCAGTTAAAAAAATCACACAGTCATTAATTTATTGGTAGACAGCATTGCACAAACAAGGTGGTGCAAAATCCATACCAACTTCAATTTCCTCCTGAGGGGAAGGGAGGGTCCTTATCACAGACAGAGGCCACCTATCCTTTGTCTTTCCATCATATAAACCTGTGACAGGGGAACCCCCATAGCTTTGTGAGGCAGAGTCAGGCTTCCACTCTACAAGCTGAAAAATAGCGAAAATGTACTTCCTGAGCCTTTTCTGCAGCTAAGACAGTGTGGATCAATCAGGGCACATGACCTAGATCTTGAAATGAAAATAACTGTGTGAGGAAGGAGCCCAGCAGAATGTTCTCTGGTAGCTGTTTGGAGACACAGATGCAGTATCTCTGGCAACAGTGCCCAGTGTCCCACATCCAGTATCGGTGGGGTGAGGGGGAAGTTGCAGTGGCTGCACCCAGGGATAGCACTAGCAAGTTTGGATCCCCCACTGATGTGAGTATAGACCTGTATACACAGTCTCCCACAGATTCCATGAGATGCCCAGTATCTTTTCAATAGATTTCCTTTCCTGCTTAAATTAGCCAGAGCAGCTTTCTCCTGCTAGCGGCCAAAATCCCAAGAGACATACTATACATGGGTTTTTAACTTCAGCCCTCACAGCTGAAGAGCAGAAAATGTTCCCTTTCCACCTTGCGTGAATTCATACGTCTGGAGATGCTATGAAAAGAAGGATGCACCTATGTGAGAATCCGATGAAAAGCATTTTCCTCCTTAAGAGTCAGATTCCTCATTTGATGTCTTCAGTTGTTACTTACTGTATGACCTTGGGCCACACAAAGTCTCTATTGCATGCACGTGGAGTTGGTGTAAGACTTAAATGTGATAGTATATGTGAAAGTGATCTTTAAATTGTTAAGGAGTTAACAAATCTGAGTTATTTTTAAATATATTTAAAAAATCTACCCAATTCTTACTCTAAAACTGATACACTAATTCCTGCTTTGGAAAATTTGGATAGTAATTAAAGTCAGTTTGTGAGCTTGAACACATTCCTCACATAATTCAAGCTTGTTCCATCTTGTCTGTATAGTTAGTTGGTGGCTTTACTATGGGAAATGTACCTTTGTAACTTTCTTCTTGCTGTATAGGTCACAGCAATAATTTATCTCAACAACTCTCAGGTATTTTTCAAAATTTGTGAAGGAATAAATTTTATCATTTGGGTTCTTAAAAGAAAATAAATGTAGTGTGGGAGAAATAATTTCACAATCATTTATGCAATCCACACATTGGCCTTAGCTCTTTTCCATGCTTAGTTTGGAGTTTCAGTTTCTCTTTGGAGTTTCCTTTTGGAGTTTCTAAACTTGTTTAAAGAACTTGGATGAGCAGGAAATCAATCTTGGAGAGAGCAGACTTAAGTATTTTTGTTTCCCATCCAAGTACTAACCAGGCCAGACCCTGCTTAGCTTCTGAAATCAGACAAGATTGGACGTGTTCAAGGTGATATGACCATAGACTAGACTTAAACATTTTTGTAATTGTTCTTTGCAAAATATTGTTTGGCTTGTATGTAATATATACTTATTACCGAGAAATTGGAACTATAAATAAGAAAAATATTCTAAATCCCAGTAATACTACTTTGGCATTTAGTTATCTATTATTAGTTATTTATTTTGTGTATTATTATCTATTGCTGCATAACACACAGCCTCAAACTTAGTGGCCTGAGACATTCTATGAAGCACCCAGAGTGTCAGGAATTCAGACAGGGGACCAAGGAGTGGCTTGTCTCTGCGCTATGATACTGGGGACTCACTTGGGAAGAGAAGTGCTGGTGATTCGCAAGCCGTGACTGGAATCATCTGGTGGCTTCTCTACTCACAGGTGTGCTGGTTACCCTGGAATGACACAGAGGCCAAACTCAGCTGCAATTCTTGACTGGAGTCTGGAGCATCTAGGTTTGGTCTCCCTGTGTGGTTTGGACTTTTCACAGCATGGCGACTAGGTTCTAAGAGGAATATCCAGAGGAAACTTTAGGAGAGTAGTCATTCCAAGAGAACCAGGCAGAAGCTCCCTGACATTTTACGAACTGACTTCAGAATCCACACTGTACCACTTCTATTAAGCTCTTTTGTTCAAAACAGCCACAAGCTTGTCCAGATTCAACAGGAAGGAGCCATATACCCCGCCATTCAATGGAAGAAATATCAAAGAACTTGAGGGCCAAGTTAAAAATGTGTATCTTGCAAGACTTTTCTATATGGCTTATACGATATACTCAAACACACACACACACACACACACTTAAATTTTTGTGTGTGACCATGTGGCTTGCAGGATCTTAGGTCCCTGACCAAAGATCAATCCCGGGCTCCCAGCAGTGGAAGTAGAGTCCTAACAACTGGTCCACCAAGGAATTCTCTAAGTAATGTTAAAAACAAAAATAAAACCAGGTCATGCATTCTATGTTAAACATGATTTTATGTAACAAGAAAATAAACGTTGATGAGATGATTGTTAACTTCCAAGAACATTTAAATTCTGGGAGGTTTTATATAGTGATCTTAAAATTACATCTGGCGTATTTTTATTTAAGTATTTTATATATAAAAATAATTCAGATTTGTTAACTTCTTAAAAATTTAAAGATCACTTTCACATATACTATCACATTTAAGCTGTACACCAACCCCAGGTGCACGCATTATAAGAGACATTTTAGAAACTGAGTTTCTTGTGGAGCCCAAGGTCATACAGCAAGTAAATAGCTAAAGACATCAAACGAGCACTCTGACTCCAAGGTGGAAAGTACATTTTATAGTTTCCTGAAGATTAATTTAGTGAGAAAAATAAAATTTGGAAAGATGATATCCATTGAGAGTTTAAAAAAGTAAAGGTCTGTACAGTGACAATGTTTCTATTTCAAAGCTATTATGTGAATTCAACTTGCAATCTGAAGACAGAGCTCTAAACCAGTGCTATTGTTAAAAGGAGAAACAAATGACATTCTTTCATCTCAAATATTTTAGAAGATAATGTCAATGCCATGTAGTAAAATCATGGTTTGACTTTTTTTGGTCTTAGGCATGACTCTTCAAACATGGCCGTGTATCAAATCACCTGTGTACACAGCATTCTAGTTATGCTAGCCAAGAATTCAGATACTGTCTCCTTCTTGTTGTTATTTAGTTAATAAGCTTTATTTTTGGCCTTGAGGTGTGTGGGGCCTTAGTGTCCTGAACCAGGTATTGGACCTGCACTCTTTGCATTGGAAGCTTGGAGTCTTAATCACTAGACCACCAGGGAAGTAACTTCATTTCTTAGAAAAACTTTAGATTCACAACAGAACTGAGTAGAGAGTACAAAGAGTTCCCATATACCCCCTGTCCCCACACACATACAGTTGAGTTCAGTCGCTCAGTCGTGTCCGACTCTGCGACCCCATGAATCACAGCACGCCAGGCCTCCCTGTCCATCACCAACTCCCATAGTTCACTCAGACTCACGCCCATTGAGTCAGTGATGTTATCCAACCCTCTCATCCTCGGTCGTCCCCTTCTCCTCCTGCCCCCAATCCCTCCCAGCATCAGAGTCTTTTCCAATGAGTCAACTCTTCGCATGAGGTGGCCAAAGTACTGGAGCTTCAGCTTCAGCATCATTCCTTCCAAAGAAATCCCAGGGCTGATCTTCAGAATGGACTGGTTGGATCTCCTTGCAGTCCAAGGGACTCTCAAGAGTCTTCTCCAACACCACAGTTCCAAAGCATCAATTCTTCAGTGCTCAGCCTTCTTCACAGTCCTACTCTCACATCCATACATGACCACTGGAAAAACCATAGCCTTGACTAGACGGACGTTAGTCGGCAAAGTAATATCTTTGCTTTTGAATATGCTATCTAGGTTGGTCATAACTTTTCTTCCAAGGAGTAAGCGTCTTTTTGGCCCTTACCAAAATCACGTTTATACTGACCTTCTCTCACTACCTCTTTGGAGCAGTTTTTCAGAGCTATCTGAGATGCTGCCTCCTGGGCTATAGTCCTCATTTTGCCCCCAAATAAAACTTAATTCACAACTCTCACACTGTGAATTTTTTTTAAGTTAGCAGTGTTTTGTCAATATTTTCATCCAAATATACATCCAAATATTTTCAAGGAAATATTTGTGGCTTGTCGCCTCATGATTTTGATTCTTCTGTTTTCAAGCTGTTCATTTTGCACTTAACAGTACATCTTCTACTCGACTGTTTTTCACATTGGGCTCCATTCTAAGAGGACTGCTTTTTTGGCACACATACTCTGGGCACAGGGTGGTGCTTTCAGGTTCAGAGAACTCTCTTTAATAGTACTTGTAGATATATTTTACCTAGGGTTTGAAAGACAAGGGAAAGATTACTTGAGATAATTGAATCCATATTATGGAATTAATTATGTACACACATAGCTTATATAGAACTGTACACTATGTATACAGTTATAATAATTATATTGGTGACTCAGATGGTAAAGAATCTGTAATGTGGAAGACCCAGTTTCGATCCCCTGAAGAAGGAAATGGCAACTCACTCCCGTATTCTTGCCTGAAGAATTCCATGGACAGAGGAGCCTGATGGGTACAGTTCATGGGACTGCAAAAAGTTGGACACAACTGAGTGACTAATACTTACTTTAGTGGAGTCAGAAGGCATCCAAACCAGGCATCTGCTAGTCAGCTCTTTGCCTTTGGTAACTCACACCAATTCCTCTGCCTTCGTTTCACTTTCTAGAAAACGAAAGGGTCAGATTAGATCAACGCTCAGTATACCTCTAAGGCTGGATATTGAACAACTAACACTTTACTTTCACAGATGTAATTGACGAATTCTTGAATTTTCTACATAGTACTTATCTCCAGCTCAGACATTTTGTTTTTGATCATTTATTTTCTACCTCTTAGAATTTAAGTGTTAAGGTTATGCTGTAGTCATCTCTGTAAGCCTAAAACAGCATCTGGCACACAGTAGTGAAGATGATGGGATTCCAGCTGAGCTACTTCAAATCCTAAGAGGATGATGCTGTTAAAGTGTTGCACTCAATATGCCAACAAATTTGGAAAACTCAGCAGGGGCCACAGGACTGGAAAAGGTTAGTTTTCATTAAAGTACCATAGAAGGAGAATGCCAAAGAATGTTCAAACTACTGCACAATTACACTCATTTCACATGCTAGCAAGGTCAAGTTAAAAATCCTCCAAGTAAGGCTTCAAAAGAACGTGAACCAAGAACTTCAAGCTGAATTTAGAAAAGGCAGAGGAACCAGTGATCAAATTGCTACCATCCATTGGATCCTAGCTAAAATGAGAGAATTCCAGAAAAACATCTACTTCTGCTTCATTGACTATATGAAAGCCTTTGACTGTCTGGATCACAACTAACCATAGAAAATTCTTAAAGAGATGGGAATACTAGACCACTTTATCTGCCTCCTGAGAAACCTGTATGCAAGTCAAGAAGCAACAGTCAGAACCAAACATGGAAAAATAGACCGGCTCAAAATTGGGAAAGGAGTGCATCAAGGCTGTATATTGTCACCTTATTTATTTAACTTATATGCAGAGTACATCATGTGAAATGCTGGGCTGAAAGAAGCACAAGCTGGAATCAAGATTGAGGGGAGAAATATCAATAACCTCAGACATGCAGATGAAACCACCCTTATGGCAGAAAGTAAAGAGGAACTAAAGAGCCACTTGATAAAGGTGAAAGAGAGTGAAAAAGATGGCCTAAAACTCAACATTCAGAAAACAAAGATTATGGCATCCAGTCTTATCACTTTATGGCAAATAGATGAGGAAACAATGGAAATAGTGAGAGACTTTATTTCTTGGGCTCCAAAATCACTGCAGATGGTGACTGTAGCCATGAAATTTAAAAATGCTTGCTCCTTGGAAAAAAAACTTTGACAACCCTCAGTTCAGTTCAGTTCAGTTGCTCAGTCGTGTCCGACTCTTTGCGACCCCATGAATCGCAGCACGCCAGGCCTCCCTGTCCATCACCAACTCCCAGAGTTCACTCAGACTCATGTCCATCGAGTCAATGATGCCATCCAGCCATCTCATCCTCTGTCGTCTCCTTCTCCTCCTGCCCCCAATCCCTCCCAGCATCAAAGTCTTTTCCAATGAGTCAACACTTTACATGAGGTGGCCAAAGTATTGACAACCCTAGACAGAGTATTATAAAGCAGAGACACTACTCTGCCAACAAAGGTCTGTCTAGGCAAAGCTATGGTTTTTTCAGTAGTCATGTGTGCATGTGAGAGCTGGACCATAAAGAAGGCTGACTGCCAAAAATTTGATGCTTTTAAACTGTGGTGTTGGGGAAGACTCTTAACAGTCCCTTGGACTGCAAAGAGATCAAGTCAGTCAGTCCTAAAGGAAATCAGTCCTGAATATTCATTGGAAGGACTGATGCTAAAGCTGAAACTCTTACTTTGGCCACTTGATGGGTAGAACTGACTCACTGGAAAAGACCCTGATGCTGGGAAAGAGAAAAGGCAGGAGGAGAAGGGGACGACAGAGGGTGAGATGGTTGGATGGCATCAATAACTCCATGGACATGAGTTTGAGCAAGCTCTGGGAGTTGGTGATGGACAGGGAAGCCTGGCATGCTGCAGTCCACAGGCTTGTAAAGAGTTGGACACTACTGAGTGACTGTGTTTACATTTGATGAATAAATTTATGATTAAATGACTCTGGGGTCTTGTATTCTTCAGACATTGGTGAGACCTTAAGGCAGTTCTATGCTAGACTCTTGTCTTGTCATCTTCAAAGCTGCTTATACTTGTCTTTAGATCTATCTTTTATCCAGTGATGACCACATTTCTTTATACTGTCAGAGCAGAAACCTTCATTGCAAGGAATCCTTCATTTCCCATCTGAAATTGCTCAGAGTATAGATTTAAAGTGTAGAGTATCCAAGAGATGTATTTATATGGCTCTATTTAAAATGTATGTGTCTCTAATTCTGCAAAATACTTGTTACAGCTGCCAGGAAATGCCCCTGAATGCTGGCCTTCTATAGTGCTATGGCAGCTGGAGGAGTCTCAGGAGGATGAGAACAAATTTCCGTCTGTCTGGAAAATCCTCCATCCTTCTCCCTGTGCTCAGGAGACTCCTGTGCATTGTCACATCAGCTAGGTTATCCTAACTGGCTGGGTACAAAAATAAAACACATTACTTTGCAAGGGTTCCTATTTATCTATACACATGTGGTGCCTTCTGTGTATTAGGTGAAGTAGAAGACACTCATTACATACTAATAGATGGGTTGTTATTATCATTATTGATTGTATCACTGTTATTATTTAGGGTTAATAATTAGGAAATATGTATCTAAAAAGTTACATTACACCAAACAAGATATATGAATGGCAACAATCACATGAAAAGATATCAACATCACTAATCGTTAGGGAAATGCAACTCAAAATGAGATGTACAATGAGATACAACTACACACCCATTAAGATGACTTTATAGCAGTTTTTAAAAGTGGAAAATAAGTATGGAATGGATGTAGAGAAATTGAAACTGCTATGTACTGGCAAAGGGAATGTAAAATTGTATATCCACTGTGGAAAGTAGTATGCCAGGTGGTCCTCAAAAATAAACATAGAATTTGATTCAGGAATTGCACTTTTGGATATATACCCTCCAAAATGGAAAGCAGGCACTTTATCAGATATTTGGACACCAGCATTCATATCAACATTTGCAGTAACTGAAAGGTAGAATGTTAGCAAACATTCGTTGACGGATGGGCTACAGTCCGTGGGGTCAACAAAGAGTTGGATTTGACTGAGCATACAGAGATAGTTTACCACAAAACCCCTCCTAAATCACTTCGTCACTAGCAAAGCCCACTGAGAAATATAAGCTCAAGGAAAATATAAGCCCAAGAAAAATGAGGTGGGATCTGGGTGACAGGTGATAAAGTCTAATCTCTTTCTTTGTGCTTCACCTAGTTTTCCTTGATCCTCTGGGTGTGGTATTCATGGGGTACCGCACCCAGAGGCCTTGTGCCCAGCCCTTCAGACCAGAGTCCCTGGTGCAAAAGTGGCCTCGTGCAGGAAAGCTCCCTAAGTTGTATCCGACTCTTGGTGACCTCATGGACTATATAGCTCTCCAGGCTCCTCTGTCCATGGGATTTTCCAGGCAAGAATACTGAAGTGGGTTGCCATTTCCTTCTCCAGGGGACCTTCCTGACCCAGGGATCAAACTTGAGTCTTGTGCATTGGTAGGTGGATTCTTTACCACTGAGCCACCTGGGAAGCCCAGAAGCTTGAGTGCTGTGAAAGCAAAAGTGAAGTTGCTCAGTCATGTCCAACTCTTTGTGATCCTATGGACTGTGGCATACCAGGCTCCTCTGACCATGGATTTTCCAGGCAAGGGTACTGGAGTGGCTTGCCATTTCCTTCTCTAGAGGATCTTCCCAACCCAGGGATCGAACCTGGGTCTCCCACATTGCAGGCAGATATTTTACTGTCTGAGCCACCAGGGAAGCCATTGAGTGCTGTGACCAGCACTCAATTCAAGATGGTGGTGGCAGGCCATGAGCAGACACTGGATGCTGGGCACAGTGATCTGAAGCCTGAGCAGCACAGCTGTACCTGATCATGTGAGAACTATCCCCATCCCCACCCCAGAAGATCCATATAAAGCAGTCCCACCTATGACCNGATTTCTCAGGAGGCAGGTCAGGTGGTCTGGTATTCCCATCTCTTGAAGAATTTTCCATAGTTTGTTGTGATCCACACAGTCAAAGGCTTTGGTATAGTCAATAAAGCAGAAGTAGATGTTTTTCTGGAACTCTCTTGCTTTCTTGATGATCCAACAGATGTTGGCAATTTGATCTCTGGTTCCTCTGCCTTTCTAAATCCAGCTTGAACATCTGGAAATTCATGGTTCACGTACTATTGAAATCTGGCTTGGAGAATTTTGAGCATTACTTTGCTAGTGTGTGAGATGCATGCAATTGTACACTAGTCTGAACATTTTTTGACATTGTCTTTCTTTGGAATTGGAATAAAAACTGACCTTTTCCAGTCCTGTGGCCACTGCTGAGTTTTCCAAATTTGCTGACATATTGAATGCAGCACTTTTCCAGCATCATCTTTTAGAATTTAAAATAGCTCAAGTGGAGTTCCATCACCTCTACTAGCTTTGTTTGTTGTGGTGCTTCCTAGGGCCCACTTGACTTCACACACCAAGATATCTGGCTCTAGGTGAGTGATCACACCATCGTGGTTATCTGGGTCATGAAGATCTTTCTTGTATAGTTCTTCTGTGTATTCTTGCCACCTCTTCTTAAAATCTTCTGCTTCTTTTAGGTCCATACCATTTCTATCCTTTATTGTGCCCATCTTTGCATGAAATATTCCCTTGGTATTTTGAATTTTCTTGAAGAGATCTCTAGTCTCCCATCTATTGTTTTTCTCTATTTCTTTGCATTGATCACTGAGGAAGGCTTTCTTATCTCGCCTTGCTGTTCTCTGGAACTCTGCATTCCAGTGGGTATATCTTTCCTTTTTTTCCTTTGGGTAGCAATAGTAATATACCCTTATAATATGTTTACTGTTTGTCAGACACTTTTCTAAGTGCTTTTTATGAATTCATTTAATTTTGCCAACAGCCAGTAATGAATGACATAGTTTCCATTATCATCTTCAATTTACAGTAAGGAAATAGAGACACTGAAAAGTTAAATAACTTGTGAAGGGTTGCAGACCTAGCATGTGGTGAATGAAGCCAAATCAAATCCGAGCCCCCCAAAGAAACTCTCCCCTACTTTGCTGTGGCACGCTGCCTCTCTAATCCCACAACAGGCTAGTATGAGTGCCAAATTAACACATAAAGGCTCGAGGAGAGGATGCAGCCCTGCCCTCTAACACAGATGAGACAGCTAAGTGAATGCCATCCCCTGCTGCTTCCCTGCTTCTTTCATTCCATTTGACAAGCTCTGATTTTTGAGAAGCCTTCAAGGCCTTTGGGCCGTGAGAAATAGGCTATTCTAAACTGTTCCTACAATTGAACTCACAGATTGTTGGACAAACATTGATGTGTGCCCTGCGTGGGGATCCTCTGGGATAGTCTTAATTTTTAAATTACGACATGAGCATTTCATTTTGTGTAGGCTGGTACAGTAAATGGAGCAAGCAGAAACAAACTGATTTCCAGAGAGGCAGAAAACTCAAAAATCCCAATCGAGAGTCATTTAGGCCTCACATTCTGCAGCCTTCTCTCAAAGAAATATACAGAATTAGCACTGACAGGCCATTTCCACTCTCCCATCTCTGATGGACATGCAGTCCAGAAAAGAAAGCAGTAGACACTGGGCTATGCCAGGGAGATTAGCCATGAGGATTGTGGTGTTTGCTGTGCTTTGATATGATTTGAGGGCTCAGTAATAAAGAATCCGCCTGTCAAGGCAGGGGATGCCAAAGACGCAGGTTCAGTCCCTGGGTCGTTGGATCCCCTGGAGAAGAGAATGGCTACTCACTCCAGTATTCTTTCCTAGGGAATCCCATGGACAAATGAACCTGGTGGGCTAGAGTCCATAGGGCTAGAAAGAGTTGGACATGATCGAGCACAAACACACCATTAAGAGTAGTGGAATTGAATCTAACCATCATATTTACAATTATCGTACTTTACAGAGGCTTCCCTGGTGGCTCAGATGGTAAAGAATCTGCCTGCAATGCAGAAGACCCAGATTCGATCCCTGGGTTAGGTATATCCCCTGGAGAAGGCCATGGCAACCCACTCCAGTATTCTTGCCTAGAGAATGCCATGGACAGAGAAACCTGGCAAGCTACAATCCGTAGTGTCTCAGAGTCAGCCACAATTGAGCAACTAAACTTTCACTTTTCACTTTCTTTACTTTCTGGAAGTGATCGTCTGTGAAAATTGCAATTTTCTGTTGTGATAATAAACTTGATAATTACCCAACAGTGTACTAAGCACTTTATGCATGTTATCTCATTTCCACCTCACAATAGCTCTCTGAGAGGTATTCTTACCTGCATTTTACAGATGAGAAGACCTGGAAAGTTTAAGAAAATGCCAAAATCCACACATCTACAAAGAAGCAGAGCCAGGATTCAATTAAAAGTCTTTTTTAATCTGATGCTTGTTCTCTTAACCACTTATTGATATGTTTTGTATTAAAAGAAGAATGCATTTACATTAATTTTCTGATAGATGAAAAATAGGTAGGATTTCATTAGGTTGAATGATGCAAAAGGGCTGTTTCTGCAGGCCAAAGCAATAAAATATTGGCAATTTCATAGAAGTCAAACAGTTCATAACTGAGAAACTAATAAACTTTCATTTTCATATCCTTAGCATCCTAATAGGCTAATGTGCACAAAATTATGGATCACTGATAAGTTTTGGCATCATCCTGAAAATATAGCTATCCCTTAATAGCTCTATTGAAACTGTGGGGCTACTTTCTTCCATATAAATTTTATAGAAAAGAAAGGTCCTGGGGAGAGCAGGGCTACTGAACAGCCTTCATTCTTTTTGGGTCACATATGGACAGAGAAACTGCTCTCTAAATTGCTCTTTAAAAAAATTATTTACTTTTTTTTGGCTGTGCTGAGTCTTCGTTATTGTGTGGCTTTTCTCTAGTTGCAGTGAGCCAGGGCTACTCTTCATTGTAGGGAGCAACTTCTCACTGTGGTGGCTTCTCTTGGCCCACTCTAGGCTTGCCAGCTTCAATAGTTGTGGCTCCCAGGCTCTAGAGCACAGGCTGTGGTTGTGGTGTATGGATTGGCCTAGCTGCTCCATGGTACATGGCATTCTCCCAGACTAGGGATTGAACCTGTTTCCTGTGTTGCAAGCAGATTCTTTATTCCTGAGCCACCAGGTAAGCCCTATATAGCTCTTTTAGGGAGATGATGAGACATGTCTGTGATGAGATATTTCAGGTTTTAAGTTTCTCTCTTCTCAAAAAGTAAATTCTTGTATTATTTGGAGTGTAAAAGCGTAACTCTGAATATTTCTTCACGACATACCTATAGAGGCAATTATAATGTTAATACACACATGCTCTATGCGTATACATATACATGCTGCTGCTAAGTCACTTCAGTCGTGTCCAACTCTCAGTTCAGTTCAGTTGCTCAGTCGTGTCCGACTCTGCGACCCCATGAATTGCAGCATGCCAGGCCTCCCTGTCCATCACCAACTCCTGGAGTTCACTCTGACTCGCGTCCATTGAGTCAGTGATGCCATCCAGCCATCTCATCCTCTGTCATCCCCTTCTCCTCCTGCCCCCAATTCCTCCCAGCGTCAGAGTCTTTTCCAATGAGTCAACTCTTCGCATGAGGTGGCCAAAGTACTGCAGCTTCAGCTTTAGCATCAGTCCTTCCAAAGAAATTCCGGGGCTGATCTCCTTCAGAATGGACTGGTTGGATCTCCTTGCAGTCCAAGGGACTCTCAAGAGTCTTCTCCAACACCACAGTTCAAACATATCAATTCTTCAGCGCTCAGCCTTCTTCATAGTGCAACTCTCACATCCATACATGACTCCTGGAAAAACCATATCCTTGACTAGATGGACCTTAGTCGGCAAGGTAATGTCTCTGCTTTTGAATATGCTATCTAGATTGGTCATAACTTTTCTTCTTATGCAACCCCATAGATGGCAGCCCACCCAGCTCCCCCGTCCCTGGGATTCTCCAGGCAAGAACACTGGAGTGGTTTGCCATTTCCTTCTGCAATGCATAAAAGTGAAAGTGAAGTCACTCAGTTGTGTCTGACTCTTAGCGACCCCATGGACTGCAGCCTACCAGGCTCCTCCATCTACGGGATTTTCCAGGCAAGAGTAGTGGAGTGGGTTGCCATTGCCTTCTCCAACACATATACATAGTTAATGTTAATTAAGAAAAACTCTCTTCCTATCAAAGGAGTGCATTTCCCTCTTCCTTCTCATTTATATCAAAACAGCCTAAAATAGGGCTTCACAATAACACAATAAAATATTGAAGTTTTTAAAATGGAAGGAAATTCTGACACACTCTGGTCAGGACAATGGATAAACCTTGAGGACGTAATGTTAAGTGATATAAGCCAATCACAAAATAATAAATAATATATGATTACACATATATGTAGTATCTAGAGTAGTCAAATTCATAGAAAGCAGAATGGTGGTTTCCAGGAGCTTGGGGGAAGAGGAAAATGGGAAATTATTGTTGAATGTTGATTATGGAGTTTCAGTTTTACAAAATGAAAAAGTTCTGGAGATTGATTTCACAGCAATATGAATATACTTAACATTACTGAACTGTCCACTTAAAACGGTTATGATGATAAGTTTTATGTTATGTGTATTTTGCTACAATTTAAAAAAAGATTGAAGTTTTTAGAGACCAGGTTTCCCCAAGGTTTCTTATTAGTATATGGGAGAATGTGTGAGTGGTCTGTGAAGATAATTTTAGAATGCAAAAGTAAAGACAGCAGTTGATTTATCTTTTTAAACCGGTCCTTGAAAGCTCTTTGAATAGAAAAAGCTAGTTGACAGCTTTTTATTTAATGCCAAATTCACTACATTTTACCTGCAAGCATCCACAGGCGTTGAAGACAGTAGTTGTATGCTCTTTCCTCGACAAACGTGGAGTTTTAAAAATATATTGCGAATGGGTTCTCTCATCAACTTAATGGCCTAAGGCAGAATTTCATACTGTTACACACTTTTTAAGAGCATAGCAACTCCAAATACACTACTTTTTATCCTTTGTCCCTGACCAAATATCCTAATTGGTAATTTCATGAAAATCAGGACCGGATTTATATCTTATTTAAGATTTAATAGAACTTCCCAGGTGGCTCAAATGGTAAAGAATCTGCTTGCAATGCAGGAGACCTGGGTTCATTCCCTGGGTTGGGAAGATCCCTGGAGAAGGAAATGGCAATCCATTTCAGCATTCTTGCCTGGAGAATCTCATGGACAGAGAAGCCTGGCGGGCTACAGTCCATGGGGTTGCAAAGTGACTGAGTGACTAACACTACGCTTTAATACTGCTAACTGAAAGTGCACCAAATATTTTTGCTTTTTCCCCTTTTCTCTTGTTGAGATGACAGGAAGCTATATGTTTGTTCTTAAAATGTGGGAGGATTGGCACTTCCCTGCTGACCCCCAGTGGTTAAGACTTTGTGCTTTCAATGCAAAGGGGGAGGGTTCAAACACTGGTTAGGGAAATAAAATCCCACATGCCCTGCAGCACAGCCCCAAAAGCATAAAAATAAAACAAAAACATGAGAGGATAGAGAAGTTTTATATAACTGTTTAGGGTAACACTTGAGCTTCCTTGCTAATTGCGTGTGAATGTATGCTCAGTGAACAAAGGTGCAGGTGTAAAGATGAGGTGCTTAAAAGAAGTCACAGGTATTTTACAAGAGTAAGCTAACTATGATGCGTCAGAAATAAAGAAGCCAGAAAATAAAATGCAATGAAAAAAAAGAGCACAAAGAAACAATCTGGAAGCAACCTAAATGCCCATTGACAGAGGAATGGATAAAGCTAATGATACATATACCCAATGGACTATTACTCAGCCATAAAAAATAATGAAATGATGCCATTTGCAGCAACTTGGATGAACCTAGAGACTGTCATACTGAGTGAAGTTAGACAGAGAAAGACAATGTATGATAGTGCTTATCTGTGGAACCTAAAAGAATGGTACAAATAAATTTATTTACAAAACAGAAATAGAGTCACAGATATAGAAAAACCAACTTATGGTTACCAGGGGAAGGGATAAATTAGGAGACTGAAATTGACATATATGCACTGCTGCTGCTAAGTCACTTCAGTCATGTCCCACTCTGTGCGAGCCCATAGACGGCAGCCCACCAGGCTCCCCCGTCCCTGGGATTTTCCAGGCAAGAACACTGGAGTGGGTTGCCATTTCCTTCTCCAGTGCAGGAAAGTGAAAAGTGAAAAGTGAAGTCCCTCAGTCGTGCCCAACCCTCAGTGACTCCATGGACTGCAACCCACCAGGCTCCTCCGTCCATGGGATTTTCCAGGCAAGAGTATTAGAGTGGGGTGCCACTGCCTTCTCCACTACTATGTATAAAACAGATAACTAATAAGGACCTACTGTGTAGCACAGGGAACTCTACTCGTTATTCTGTAATAACATATATGGGAAAAGAATCTGAAAAAAATGGATATGTGTATAACAGATTTACTTTGTTGTACACTTAAAACTAGCACAAAATTATAAGTCAACTATACGCCAATAAAAATTTTTAAAAATACATCATTTGATGTATAGCTCTCTGTCTCAAAAAACTTCTGTAACTGTGCCTTGATTTCTCACCAGCAGAATAGTTCTCAGAGATTACTGAGATGCTTTTCTTGGATTGTAATCCTCAAATTTGGCTCGATTAAAATTTTCCAATTCTTTTTTTAAAAAAATTACATTATCTATAAATAAGAAGCTTCAAGATCAAAGACTCTGAATAGGATCATGAAAGTTTCCAAGGTAAACTCCTTAGGTTGGGACTACAGAATACATGTTTTGTTCTTAATTATTTTGTGTCTAATATCATGTATTTAACACAAGTACTGAGTATTTATTTTGGAGATACCTCTCCAGAGCCAGAGAGACTACCAGTGAAAGTCAAGAGGCAAATTTTCCAGTTACCCTTTTGTGTCTGGAAAAGATTTCTGTTTGTTCTGTTCTTTCTGTAAATCATATTTCACATGACTTTGTCATTTTATTACTTCAATTTATTACTACTCAACAATCTCGAGTGGTTAAAGCTATCATTTCCATTGACCAATCTGAAATAATGCCTCATCAATGACTACTCATTGTTGACTTAGCTCGTAACTCATTTTAGATTGTTATGAGCTGCCAGTAACAGAAAATCTTATTAGAAGAATCAAAAAACAGGGGCTCATTTTTTCTCATTACAAAAAGTCCAGAGGCTTGCAGTTCTTGGCATTGGTTGAGTAGATTAAGTTGTCAGGATCATTGTCTGAGTCAGTGGATGTCAGGCTTGGGTCTTACAGTCTTAAAAATTATTACGGACTCCCAAAAGAGCTTTTGTTTATGTGGATTATGCCTATTGATATATTTTAAAATTTTTTAAATTGAAGGATAATTGCTTTACAGAATTTTGTGGGTATACATCAATAAGAATTAGCCATAGTGGTTTCTATGTATTGATGTTTACTGTGTTAGTTACAGCTTCCCTGGTGACTCAGATGGTAAAGTAGTCTGTGGGAGACCCAGGTTCGATCCTTGGGTCAGGCAGATCCTCTGGAGAAGGCAATGGCACCCCACTCCAGTACCCTTGCCTGGAAGATCCCATGGACGGAGGAGCCTGGTAGGCTACAGTTCATGGAGAAGTCGGACACAACTGAGCAACTTCACTTTCACTTTCCTTATTGTGTTAGAGAACTTACACTTTTCAAAAATTATCTGTTAATTCATTTGAAAATAATAAGCCAATTACAAAATAACATTTTGTGAAAAATACTTTCAAAAGAAAAAGAAAAAAAAATTGGTGAGAAGATTGGGATTGTTTGAAATCTTTTGAATGTCTGACTTAACAAAGAATAAGTAGATTCTCATATTGCCTGCGGTCAGTTTGTTGGGCCATGGTCGTTTGGTTGAAGTATGATCTTACATAGATATATAGTTATGGAAATGGTGACCTTGGGAATGCCCTGAAAGGACTAAGGGGCTCCCAGGGATCCTTAGGCCACCCTTTGAAAACTGCTGGACTGGATGGTTCTTCTCATGTTTGCTGCATCCTAGTGAAAAGATGACTATGGTACCTCTGAGTTTTGTTTTCAAAGCAGGAAGAAGAGGGGAGAGTATAGGGTTTTCTTATAAGGCTTCTCTTTGTAAGATTTCCTCTTCATCTCATTAATCATAACTGGATTAAAAACCATCATCAGACTAATCATTAACCAAGGAGAGTAAGAAGATCACGACTGATTTAGAACTGGAACCAGCCTGGGGCTGAGGTAGGATTTACCATCCCTGGAATTAAGAACTCTCCCTCAGACTCAGCAAAAAATACAGGATGTCATTAAATTTGAATTTCAGAGGTCAGAGTGGCAATTTGCTTCAGGAGAACTGTCTCTTGGAGGCAGAATGGCTGCTGGAGGTGGGTTTAGGGGATGTGGAGAAGAGAAACCAGCCTGAGGAAGGCAACGAGCAGGAGTTTGTTTCTGGGCTTTCCCTCCCGCCCCCGGCAGGGTACAGAGAAGGCTGCAGGAGACAGCAGCCTGGCCAGCTCAGTGTAACCAAGCAGAAGCAAAGAGAAGCCCGTTTGCTTGGCAGCACAGAATGTCAGAGGAGCCCTGCAGGACCCAGTCCTGAGATTTGGTCCCTGGTTTCCAAGTGTTGAGGAAGACAGACAGGCTATAAGAACGCAGTCTCACTGTTCCCACCCCTGCTTTCCAATTGCTCTCCCTTCCAGGTCAGAAGCAGCTGTATTTACATTTTCTACTGGTGAATTTACATTTATTAATCTTCAGATTTCAGAAATTGTCCCTACCTTTTCATTGAACTTCTCAGTACTAACTTGTGCCTCAGTAAGATAAGGAAGTGGCAAAACCAATGGAAACAGGGTGTTTTTGTTCTTTTTTTTTTTTTAAAAAGCGAACCCTTTCCCAGGGCAACAACCAAGTGGCAAAATAAATTCTTTTAATACTCATTACTGCTTGGCTTGTATACATCATTATCAACATAAAGAAATAAGGCAGGAAGCTATTGTAAGAAAATTTTATGGTAAAGGGAAGCAAAAATAATGTCACCAAAGGTTGTATTATTTTTTCCTGTGGAAATAAGATACCATCTAAACCTGTTAGTCACTCAGTCATGTCTGACTCTGGAATCCGTGGACTGTCCTGTCAAGTCCCTCTGTTCATGGAATTCTACAGGTAAGAATACCAGAGTGGGTAGCCGTCCCTTTCTCCAGGGGATCTTGCCAACCCAGGGTTCAAACCTGGGTCTCTTGCATTGCAGGCAGATTCTTTACTTTCTGAGCCACCAGGGAAACCCATCTATGCCAAAGTATTAAATATTTTTTTTTTATAACTAGCAGGTCTGAGAGCCCAAAGAATCAATCATTTATTCACTTAATAGTTATTATGTGCCTTTTCTATGCCAGTCTATGCTGAGATACAAAGGATGAATCAGACATGGTCCCATACAGTTAGTACAGGGAGGGAGAAATGTAAAGAAGAAACTAACAGCAACACACATAAGAATAATGTTAATAAAATCTTTGGTAGATAAATGAATGAGAGATAGTATTTATTGTCGAGCACTGAATGAAATGCTCTGTATTAAGGAAATATATCAGATCCAATAATCAATATCAATAATCAAATTTAACCTTCCTGATAGGCATATGTTGTAGGCATTATTATTATTTTCATCTGGTTAGCAAACAAAAAAATATCCCTGAGCTCAGAGATGTTTAAAGATTTGCCCATGTTAGTAATTAGTAGGGGTGGGATTGAAACTGGTGATCTCTGGCAGGTGAGGAAAGGTTTCAGGTAGCAGGGGACTCTTGAAAAACAATTAGGTGTTTCCTAGTAGGAAGGATGGAGGGAGTGGATTGAGGAAGGGTAGTCCAGGAAAGAGAAGAGAATGTAGAAACGGGAGGGAGACAGGACGTTCCCAGCCCGTGGAGAAGCAGGGGGCAATTCTGAGAAAGCTGGTCACGGGCACGATTTGGTGTGGGAAGTGAGGGGAAAGGCTGGCAAAGAAGAGAGGGCGGAGCACAGAGGCCTTGAGTCTCTGAGGAATGACAGGTTTGTTCTGTCAAAGGTACTTAAGCGAGGGAGTCACAAGACTGGATTTGCATTTGAGAAAAATTATTCCAAATCAGCAATGTAGAGAAAGGGAGGCAGGAAACTGTTTGTCTTCCTGGCTCAGGAGACCAGCAAAGTAATACTACTCCTGAGAATACAACTTAGAGAAACTCTCAAACATCTGTTCAAATAGAGCAGTGCTGAACTGTTTGCATCTGTGAAAAATCCAAAATGCCTTTGACAGAGGATAAATAAACAAATCATGGTGTAGTCACATGACAAAATACCATATGGTAGTAAATGTGACTGAATTAGGGCAATACGTGTCAACAGGAAGAAAAAATAAAATTGAGTGAGGCAAGCAAGTTGCAGACGGCATGTACAGTAGACATCATTTAAATAAAGCAATGCTTTAAATTGTTAGTCAATTCTTAAATATCTAGAGAAAGCGTAAAACATATCTGCAATTGATAATAGCAATTTCATGAGAATGTGCTGGGGAAAGAGGCACTTGGGGTGGGGGACAGGCTAGTCAAGTGGGCTTAAATATCTATATTCACAACTATGACTGTATCTTCATTTCTTTAAGTAAAATGGCAGATATGACAATGTTAAGATTTCGATAAAACTTGTAGTCAGAACACAGTTTGTTATATTATTCTCTATGAAAGTGTTAGTCGCTCAGTTGTGTCTGACTCTGCAACCCCATGGACTGTAGCCCGCCAGGCTCCTCTGTCCATGGAATTCTCCAGGCAAGAGTACTGGAGAGGATAGCAATTCCCTTCTCCAGGGGATCTTCACAACCTAGGGATCAAACCTGGGTCTTCTGCATTGCAGGCAGATTCTTTACCATCTGAGCCACCAGGGAAACCCTTATTATTCTCTATAATCAGGTGTATATTTCACATGTAACATTAAAAATGTTAAGGACTTCCCTGGTGGTCCAATGTTTAAGACTTCAAGCTTCTAGTGCAGGAGGCCTGGATTCGATCCCTGGTCAGGAAACTAGATCCCACATGCTGCAATTAAGATGTGGTGCAGCCAAAAAAAAGGTTTAGCTTGGATTTGAAAGTGTCTGCTTTCTCCAACAAAAAGAAAGTAGAGAAAGAGAAAACAGCACTCAAGCAGCAGTACAGCCCAGTGGTAGGGGGCAGGGAGAACTGCAATGTCCAGGCAAGAGGGGGTGGGGACGTGGACTGCTGTAGTGGCAGGGAATGGAGAGGACACAAGAGATGGGAAGCAGGTGACTGTGGACTCATGGCAATTGGAGGGAAGAGTAGAGTCTAGATGTCCTCCAGCCTCTAGGTTGTTCTATGGAGTGGGTGGTGGGGCTAAACACCAAGAAAGAGAAAGTATGAGAAACCACAGGTATGGTTGGATTGTGGTGCATGGAGATGGCTTTCAGGCATGTTCAATCAGAGGATCTTCCAGGAAGAAGCGTTGGATACCTCACTTGATATTCAGACCAGGAGTTCAAGATCTGGGGTAGAAATATAAATACGGTTATCACCAGCAGTTGGGGGGAAATGTGAGAGTAAATAGAATAAATAATAAGTCTTACTGTAGGAATAAATATAAATGTATAATATGGATAAGGATTAAAATACATTTTAATGGAAGGTGAGGTCAGGTATGAGAAGGATGGTATGTAAGGAAAATATGAATCTTGACTTTTGCTCATTTTACTTGAAACTTTTAAGAGAAGTAGTAACCTGACTAATTACATGTTGAAGACCTGAAATATGTGTTGTCTTAACCCCTCATCACCATGAAGAGGAACTTACTAAGGATCCTTAGGAAAGTCTGATCTCTCTACAGGACACGTTGGAACCTGCAAAAAGGCATTTCTAAATCACTAGCGGAAACCAACCTGATGTTGGTAAACCAGTCAATGCTAAGAATCACCTGGGGAACCTGAGCCAGACTTAGTGGTGCAGTGGTAAAGAATCTACCTGCCAATGCAGGAGGCGCAGGAAGATCTGGGTTCAATCCCTGGGTTGAGAAGATCCCCTGGAGTAGGAAATGACAATCCACTCCAATGTTTTTGCCTGGAAAATCCCAAGGACAGAAGAGCTTGGTGGGCTATGCCTATGCAGTCTCAAAGAGTCAGACATGGCTGAGCACACACACACACCTGTGTTGTGTTAGTTGCTCAGCCATGTCTGACTCTTAGCGACCCCAGGCACTGTAGCCCGCCAGGCTCCTCTATGGGATTCTCTAGGCAAGAATACTGGAGGGACTTGCCATTCCCTTCTCCAGGGGAGCTTCCCAACCCAGGGATTGAACCCAGGTCTCCTGCATTGGAGGCAGATTCTTTAACACCTGAGTTACCTAGAAAGCAATGCAGATTCTAGAATGATCAACTAGAACCCTGGAGCTGGGGCCTGGGAATCATAATTTCAAAAATCTCTACAGGTCAAGCTGGTCATCAGGACATCAGTTGGTCATCAGCCACAGTATCAGCTTGTGGACAGCCCCTGTTAGCTGATGTGGAGTCTATCCAGCTCCATTTGACTTCTTTTCCGTCACTGGGACCTTGAGCTCATATCTTTATGTCTTGGTTTCCTTAGCCCTAAAATAGGAATAAAAGTAGTACCTACTCTTGGGGTATTTGTAAGGACTGAATGCATTAATTTACTTAAATTAATTAATACTATTTACTTAAAATAGTATCTGGCATAATATTGTAAACATGCAATAAAAGATAGTTACTAGTCCATTCTGAAGGAGATCAGCCCTGGGATTTCTTTGGAAGGAATGATGCTGAAGCCGAAGCTCCAGTACTTTGGCCACCTCACGCGAAGAGTTGACTCACTGGAAAAGACTCTGATGCTGGGAGGGATTGGGGGCAGGAGGAGAAGGGGACGACTGAGGATGAGATGGCTGGATGACATCACTGACTCAATGGGCGTGAGTCTGAGTGAACTCTGGGAGTTGGTGATGGACAGGGAGGCCTGGCGTGCTGNCGCGAAGAGTTGACTCACTGGAAAAGACTCTGATGCTGGGAGGGATTGGGGGCAGGAGGAGAAGGGGACGACTGAGGATGAGATGGCTGGATGACATCACTGACTCAATGGGCGTGAGTCTGAGTGAACTCTGGGAGTTGGTGATGGACAGGGAGGCCTGGCGTGCTGCGATTCATGGGGTCACAAAGAGTCGGACACGACTGAGCGACTGAACTGAACTGAACTGAACTGATAACTATTATTTTTACTAATATATGTGAGAAAGGTACTGGCATACAATTCTGCTACTGTTTTTGCTCACTAAAATATTCTAATGATTTTTAAGAAAGAATAAAATTCTACACTTGAGTCCTTGGTACTAAGATCTTCACTTCCCCTGTCTTCCAAGCCTCCTGAAGTAGTTGTTTTATTTCTTTTACTTCTTTGGCACAGGGAATTTATCCTGAAGCTGCTGGAAGCTTGAAAGCATATTTTATGCATGAACTAGTCTATGAGAGTTTTGGCATTTGAAAGAAGATAGATTTGTATTCAAATGGCTCTTATTATGATCCAGGTGCCTCAGCAGAACTTGGTGATATTTGGAGTTTCTGGCAGTTTCACAGGAAGTATTTCCATGGTTAAGAAACCTTCTTGTAACCAAATGAATTTGTTAGACTTCACATCCATGCATGCCCTGCAGATCTAATTATATGGACTTCCTGAGGTATCATATTACATCCACATTTTTGAAAGGAAAACTCCTTGAATTATTACAGTTCATATAGATTCTTAATTCAAATTGGTTCATAAAGGTGAGAAAGAAGACATGTTTATTAGAGACATACTCTTTCCCAACCTAACTAATCTATGCTAACCATACACCTTGGGTATATTTTATGAATATTGTGTCGGGTCATTTTGATAGTTAGAATTCCACTACACTGAAAGTTACTCAATAGTTTTAATTTCATGAGAAGGTAATACTTCTAAGATTTTTGCCTATAAAGTAGTTAATTATCTCTAAATAATTACTAAAGCACACTTAAGAGCTAAGTAAAATGCAGCCAACTGAGAGAGGTCATGAAATGATGTAACATTAAAATGTTAACACATTAAAAAATGCTCAGCATCACTGTCAATAGGGAAAGACAAGTTAAAACTGCAAACAGATACTACTGTACATTTACTAAAATGGCTAAAATTAGAAACACTGACAGTACCAAGTGTAGCAAGGCTATGGAGGAGTTAGAACACACACATTGCTGGTGGGAACGCAAAATGGTACAGCCACTTTGGAAACAGTTGGACAGTTTCTCTTGAAACTGCATAAACAAATATTACTATTTGACCCAGCAGTCACACTCTTAGGTATTTACATAACCAAGAGAAATGAAAACTTATGTTCTCTTAACCTCTGGTTACTAGGGGATGATGAGTTAGGGAAGGGATAATTAAGAGGTTAGACAAAAAGAAGACTTATATTCCCATAAAAACCTTCATGCAAATATTTATAGCACCTTTGCTCATAACTGCCCCAAACTGGAAGTGATCCAGTTGTCCTTCAGTGGGTGAATGGATAAATTATCTGTAGCATACCCATATGCGGAAGGCCAGATAATGACACCCTGGAAGATGTCCATGTTCTAGAACCGATGAATGTCGCCTTATGTGGAAGAAAAGGATTACAGGTGTGATTAAGAACCTTGAGGGGGGAGATGCACAAAAGTCTGTGTAAGAGGAAAGCAAAGGGAGATCTGACTTCAGAAAAAAATGATAGGAGGTACTGTGACCACAAAAGTAGAGATCAGAGTGATGTGGCCACAAGTTAGATATTGCTGGCAGCAATACTTCCAGTACTGCTGGAAAAGACAAGGAAAGAATTCTCTGCTAAAGACTTCAGAAGCCTCACCAACACTGTTTTGGCCCAGTGATACTGATTTCAACTTCTGGCCTCCAGAACTGTGAGAGAATACATATGTGTTGCTTTAAGCCACCAAGTCTGTACTAATTTGTTATAGCAGCCATGGGAAACTAATACCCCATACAATGGAGTACTACTCAGTGATAAAAAGTAATGAACCACAGTCCATGGGGTCCCAAAGCATCAGACACAACTGAACAACTAAGCACATATGTAATAACATAGACAAATCTCAAAAAAATCTCATATGCTTAGTGAAAGAAACCAAACTCAAAAGTCTATATGCCATTCAGTTCCATTTACATGCTGCTGCTGCTGCTAAGTCACTTTAGTCGTGTCCAACTCGGTACGACCCCATAGACGGCAGCCCACCAGGCTCCGCCATNTTGAAATTAAATTTAGAAAGGAAATCAATCTTTAGCAGCCGGGAAAAATGTTGAAGTGTTAAACTTTCAAAGGGAAATTGAAATTTCCTCCTATTTATTAAAAAAAAAATTATTTATTTATCTATTTGGCTGAACTGAGTCTTCACTGAGGCACTCAGGATCTTCAGTCTTTGTTGTAGCATGTGGGATCTTTAGCTGGGGTATAAGTAATCTTAACTGCGGTATGTGGGATCTAGTTCCCTGACCAGAGATTAAACCTGGGCCCCCTGCATTGGAACCTCAGAATCTTAGCCACTGGACCACCAGGGACATCTCTGAGGTTCCCTTTTAGATATTGTTGCCATATAGGGTTGTTAATAAGAAGCAATAAAATGTTGGAGAATGCTTACCCAAAATGTTAATTTAACTTTAAAAACATTGTAAACATCCCTTCTCTGATTTTCAGGGTCCAAAAGCTTGAGCTGTACATAATTGCACAATCTTGTTACAATGTGGTTAATGAAATGATCCAGGGCAAGCAATACAGAACAAGGAAACTGAAAGTTCTTGGAGTACGGTTGTGCAATCTCAGACTATCCTGGTCCCTGCTGAAGTCTGATATCAACTCAGTCAGTCAGTCAGTTCAGTTGCTCATTCGTGTCTGACTCTTTGTGACCCCATGAACCGCAGCATGCCAGGCCTCCCTGTGCACCACCAACTCCCAGAGTTTACCCAAAGCCATGTCTGTTGAGTCTGTGATGCCATCCAACCATCTCATCCTCTGTTGTCTCCTTCTCCTCCTACCCTCAATCTTTTCCAGCATCAGGGTCTTTTCAAATGAGTCAGCTCTTCACATCAGGTGGCCAAAGTATTGCAGTTTCAGCTTTAGCATCAGTCCTTCCAATGAACATCCAGGACCGATCTCTTTTAAGATGGACTGGTTGGATCTCCTCGCAGTCCAAGGGACTCTCAAGAGTCTTCTCCAACACCACAGTTCAAAAGCATCAATTCTTTGGCACTCAGCTTTCTTTATAGTCCAACTCTCACATCCATACATGACCACTGGAAAAACCATAGCCTTGACTAGACGGACATTTGTTGACAAAGTAATGTCTCTGGTTTTTAATATGCTGTCTAGGTTGATCATAATTTTCTTTCCAAGGAGTAACGTCTTTTAATTTCATGACTGCAATCACCATCTGCAGTGATTTTGGAGCTCAGAAAAATAAAGTCAGCCACTGTTTCCACTGTTTCCCCATCTATTTGCCATGAAGTGATGGGACTGGATGTCATGATTTTAGTTTTCTGAATGTTGAGCTTTAAGCCAACTTTTTCACTCTCCTCTTTCACTTTCATCAAGAGACTCTTTAGTTCTTCCTCACTTTCTGCCAGAAGGGTGGTGTAATCTGCATATCTGAGGTTATTAGAGGCAGTTTATTAACACAGATATTCCTGGAGACAATGCTGGGTCCTGTGATGGGTTGAGCCTTCTGGCATAGCAGCAAAGATTCCAGGAATCTCTGGGTTAGTTGGCACTTATCTTGATCGGAGATTGAGTCAAGAGCACACTATACACACAAGGACTCCCTTTCAACCTCTCTACTTCTCAAGACTGTAATTGTCTCCAGTTTCACTGTCTAACCTAGACCTCATCTCCATATTTTTCTCTGCAGAAGATAGAAATTTTAACTGGCCTGTATTTGAGAAACAGGATTGGAAGGATAATGGAAATCAATTGACAATTGCTTTATATTTGAATTAATCTCATTGCAGGGTGTGTTATCACTGATGATTTTGTTTTTATGGGAAATGGGCCTAATTCATTATTTTTGACAGCAATTAGATAACTGTCCAATTATGTGAAGTCAGTCCTAGGTTGAGAAGAAAAAGTGCTATCTTAAAACATGATGATCTTAAGCCTGTTTGCATTCAGATGTATTCCTCATTTTTCTGCTCTGTAGACCTATTTCCTAGGCCCTTATATCATAGTCTAGCTGAGTTTAGCCAGTGAGAGGCAGAATAATGGCCCCCAAAGATGCCCATGCCCTAATTCCCAGAACATGTAGAAGTGTTAAATGTTACACAGACATAGAAAATAGGCCTGTTGTTGCTAAGAGGGAAGAGCAGTGGGAGAGAGATAGAATGGGAGTTTGGAATTCGCAGATGCAAACTATTATATATAGAGTGGATAAACAACAACATCCTACTGTATAGCCCAGGGAACTATATTCAATATCCTGAGATAAACCATAATGGAAAAGAATATGAAAAAAGAATGTGCATATATATATAACTGAATCATGTTGCTATACAGAAGAAATGAACACAACACTGTAAGTCAACTAGAGTTGAATGAAATACATTTTTAAAAAAGCATCAAATGTTACATGGCAAAAGGGCTTTGTAGACATAATTAAGATTATNAAAGAATATGAAAAAAGAATGTGCATATATATATAACTGAATCATGTTGCTATACAGAAGAAATGAACACAACACTGTAAGTCAACTAGAGTTGAATGAAATACATTTTTAAAAAAGCATCAAATGTTACATGGCAAAAGGGCTTTGTAGACATAATTAAGATTATGGACCTGAGATAGGGAGATTACCCTGGATTCTCAAAGTGGACTCACTCTAAATACATGAGCCTTTAAAAACAGAATTATCTCTGACTGGGATGAGCACAGAAGAATCAGAAGAGGCATGAGAGTTTGGAAGCCTGAGGAAGACTTGATCTGCTACGGTGAACTTTGAAGATGGAAGAAGAAAGCCATGAGACAAGGAATGTGGGGAGCCTCTTGAAGCTGAGAATCACTCTTGTTTGATACTCAGTGAGAAAACAGTAACCTGGGTTCTACACCTGTATGGAGCTGAATTCTATCAACAAACTGAATGACTGTGGAAGTAAATTCATTTCCAGAGCCTTTCCAGAGCCTCCACAAACAAACGTAGCCCTGCCAACCCCTTGATTTAGGCTTTAAGAGACTCTAAACAGTGGACGCAGCTGAGCTGTATCATAGTTGGACTTGAGGCCCACATAACTGGGCCCCCTGGGTTCTATAATATCAGTTTTTCCTCTTGTTCCTCCAGCCTGAGTGTCTAAGGGCTTTCCTGCTGTTGCTATTATCTCAGATATTTTCCTGTCACTGAAAAAAAAAGCACAGCATAGAAGTTGAGAATTATGTTTTATTCAGTGGGCTTGCTGAGGACCTAAGCATGGAAGATGGCTTCTGACGAAGTTCTTAGGGACTACTCTGAAGAGGTAAGGAAGGAGCCAGTTTATATAGGAGTTTTGCAACAACAACCAAAAATCAGGAACATCAAAAGATTATTGTTAACTAAAGAAAACTGGAAATCTCAAGTTAATGAATTTAGAGCTTTTGTTTGTATAGGCGCTTGCCTGGTGGAGAGGGGAATGGCAACCCACTCTAGTATTCTTGCCTGGAGAATTCCATGGACGAGTCTCGTGGGCTGCAGTCTGTGGGGTCGCAGAGTCAGACATGACTGAGTGACTAACACTTGCGTAGGAAGATGGAAGAGTTTGGGATCATTGAAATCATTCTTTTGATATTCACCTGAATGACTGAGGGTCAGTATCCTGAATCCCTTCTCAGAGTGCTGAGTTGGGGGTAGCTGCAGTGGCTGATGGCTTGAAGGCAACCACATCCTTTGTTTAGTGATATGGCAGATGACATTGTTTGTCTACATCCCATTCCCTGGTATTCTCAGCCACTTCCAACTCCTGTGTTACCAATTCATGGTAGCAGATTCCTTCTGCTTCAAATACTCCAAGTGATTTCAGTTTCCTGGTTTGATTCTGAGTGATAGATACAGGATAATTCAGATACTGTTTCTGTTGTTTGTAATGGTGATTGGAATGGAGGTTGTTCATTTGTTCAACAAATCTTCATTGAGAGTCTATGCTATATATCAGTGTCAAACAGGGAAGACAAGGTCCTTGACCTCAATGAACTTTACATTGTAGTCAGGCAGACAGAATTTTAATTAATAAAGTAAAGCATTAGTATTATGATAAGAATAGGGATCTGTAGGAACATAAAGTAAGGGGTTCTTAAACTGATCTAGGGGCTAGGGAAGGAGTCTATAAAGAGGAGATATTTAATGAGATTTGAAGATTGAGTAGGGTTATCCAGATGATCTGAAATAGTTAATAAGGTTGGGAGGTGGCTTTGCTGGAGAATAGGAGTAAAACAAAACTATTTTATTCTGCTAGAAAAGTTAAGCAAGAAAAAAAAAACCTGGATCTAATAAGCAATTATGGCAAAGAGGGAGGACCCAAGATTAATATATAAAATCAATTACTTTCCTATATATGAGTAACGAGTATAATTAAAAGTTAAAACACAGCATCATTTACCTGAGCACCCGTCAAAATAAAGCACTTGGGTGTAAATATAGCAAGATATGTGCAAGATCTTTATGAGGAAAATTGCTAAACTGTGTATAATGTCAAAGAAGAACAAAATAAACGAAGATATTTTATATTCATGGATAGGAAGACTCAATATTGTCAAGAGGTCACTTCTTCCCAATTTAATCTATAGATTCAATGCAATTCCAAACAAAATCCCAGCAAGTTATTTGTGGACATAGACAAGCTGATTCTACAACTTATATGAAGAAGAAAAAGACTCAAAGTAGCCAACATAATATTGAAAGTTGGAGGACTGACAGTATCCTATTCAAGATTTATGATAAAACTATGCTAATCAAGATAGTGTGTGTTGGTAAGAAAAAAAAGTAGACGAATAGGTCAATGGACCAGGACAGGGTCAAGAAGTACACTAACATAACTAAAACAAACTGTTCTTAGGCAAAGGACCAAAGACAATACAATAGAGCAAAGACAAAGCTTTTCAACAAGTGGTGCTGGAACAACTAGACACCTGCATGCAAAAAATCACCACCATCATCATCATCATCTAGATACAGACCTTACGCTCTTTACAAAAACTAACAAAAAATGGATCAGACCTAAATGTGAAACACGAAACTCTGAAATTCCTAGAAGACAACGTAGGAGGAAACCTAGGTGATTTTGGGTGATGATAACTTTTTAGATACAACACCAAAAGGATAATCCATGAAAGAAACAACTCATAAGCTGAATTTCATTAAAGATAAAAACTTTTGCTCCATGAAAGACACAGTCAAGAGAATAAGAAGGCAAGCCACAGACTAGAAGGAGATATTAGCCAAAGATATATCTATGAAGGACTACTATACAAAATATATAAGAACAATGATAAGAAAACAAAAGACCTGATTTAAAAATTGGCAAAAGCTTTTAGCAGATGTTTTACCAAGAAGATATACAGATGGTAACGAGCATGTGAAAAGAAGTTCAATATTATTAGAGAATTAAAACAACAATGAGATGCCATTACACACTTGTTCAGTTCAGTCACTCAGTCATGTTCGACTCTTTGTGACCCCAGGCCTCCCTGTCCATCACCAGCTCCCAGAGTTCACTCAGACTCACGTCCATCGAGTCAGTGATGCCATCCAGCCATCTCATCCTCTGTCGTCCCCTTCTCCTCCTGGCCCCAATCCCTCCCAGCATCAGAGTCTTTTCCAGTAAGTCAACTCTTCAAATGAGGTGGCCAAAGTACTGGAGTTTCAGCCTTAGCACCATTCCTTCCAAAGAAATCCCAGAGCTGATCTCCTTGTTAGAGTGGCCAAAATCCAAAACATTGACACCACCAAATGCTGGTAAGAATGTAGAACAACAAGAAGTTTAATTCATAGCTGGTGGAATGGCAAGATGACTCAGGCACTTTGGGAGACAGCTTGGTAGTTTCTGACAAAACAAAATACACTCTTAGCATATGATCCAACAATTGCTCTCCTTGGTATTTACCCAAATTAATCAAAAACTTATGTCCACAAAAAAAACCCTACATATGGGTGTTTCTTAGCAACTTTACTCATAAGTGCCAAAACTTGGAAGCACAAAGATGGATAAATTGGTACAACCAGACAACGAAATATTAAAAAGAAAGGAGCTATCAAGCCATGCAAAGACAAGGAGGAAACTTAAATGCATACTAGCAAGTAAAATAAACCTTATGTCAAAACTCACAGATGTACAACACCAAGAGTGAGCTTTGAGTGATAATGACTTGTCCATTGGGGGTTTCCCAGGAAGCAGGAGTGGTAAAGAACCCACTTGCCAATGCAGGAGACATAAGAGATGCGGGTTCAGTCCCTGAGTCAGGAAAATTCTCTGGAGGAGGGCATGGTAACCCACTCCAGCACTCTTGCCTGGAGAATCCCATGGACAGAGGAGCCTGATGGGCTATGGTCCATAGGGTTGCAAAGAGTTGGACACGACTCAAGTGACTTAGCATGCGCACACGGTATGTCCATTTAGATTCACTGATTGTAACAAATGTCGCACTCTGGTGAGCATAGTTGATGGTGGAGAAGGTTGTACATGTGTGGGGATGGGGGTACTTGGGAACTCTCTGTGCTTTGGTTCAGTTTTGCTGTGAAGCTAAATAAAACTGCTCTAAGAAATAAAGTTTATTAATTAAAAAATACTGTATGTTATTTTAGTAAAAAGCCAGAGTAAGTGCCATCTTTGACAATTTTCTTTCTTGGCCAGGATTCATAGCTCTCAGAGAAATTCTTCCTGGAACCACATTGGTATCTGACCTTATTTAACTCGGATTCCGGATCAGATGTCTAAGTTACATCTTTTTCATGCATTCTTGAGAAATGTATGAAATGAAAAATGCACTTTTTACTAAATCAAATAATGCATCCAACAGATACTCACATGAATTTAACACAGAACTGTTAATCTAACAATTTAACTTTTAGTAATTTATTATGAGAACATATTTTAAAAATAATTATTTTAAAAGGTATTTTTAAAAGTACACAATATTTTTCATAAAGTAAATGTAGGATACAATTCAAATGTTTACCAATGGGAAATAAATTATATAAAACAAAGTGTACATATATTGTTCAGCAATGAAAAATGTTGACGTAGATCTCTATTTATTGACATAGAAAGATGCCCACAGCATCTACAACAAGAAAACAACAGATTACAAACACACAGATCTGTGTGTGTTCATAAGAAGTACCCTTAGATGGTAGATTTTGGAGTGAGTGCCAGTTATCAATGCATTGCCTTTCAGCTTCAAATTCAAACTTCATTACCTGTTCTGCAAAAATGGAGAGACATGTTTTTTCTTTGCCAACTGGCACATGAATTAAACTTTATCAGTACAGAGAGCTGGAGGTTCCATGTAGACAGAAAGGGGTTTTCCTCCCTTGTTGCAATGTACTGCCTTGGCATATTCCTGTGGCCAGAAGTTTCCCCCCACAAGTCCCACGTGACCCCTCCAGTGCCTTTGCAGCAGAGTGCTTCTGGTTTCCCCAGAACCCTACAGAGCAGATTTTGAGTAAGTTTTGAGAGCATAGTAGCTCAGTAACTTCCCTGCCATCCTGTGGTCAAATGTGGAGGTGAGGAATAAGGAGGGTCCTTAAGTCTTCTGTTTCAGATTTTGGGGTTGTGGCTGCTCCTTATCTCTGCCCTTCTTATATTCTTTAGAATTCTCTTTGTTTCTTACTAGCTTAATTCTTGCTGCTCCAATCCCCTGCTATAATTAATAATTTTTCTTATATTAAATTTTTCTTGCTTAAAAAGCCCACCTACATAAAATTATCTGTAACTCTACTCTCCCTAACCATCATTAACATTTTGGTGCATACTCTTTTAGCCTTTTTTTTCCATGAGTGTGTATGCAGGTGTTGTATGTGTGTATATACACATATAAAAATTATGTCCATATTATTTTTTAAACAAAAGGTAAAATAGTTATGGGGCTTCCATGGTGGCTTAGTAGTATAGAATCTGCCTGCCAGTGCAGGAGATGCAGGTTCAATCCCTGGGTCAGGAAGATCCCCTGGAGAAGGAAATGGCAACCTACTGCAGTACTCTTGCCTGGGAAATCCCATGGACAGAGGAGCCAGGCAGGCTACAGTCCGTGGGTTGCAAAAAGTTGGACATAAGGGAGCCATTGGGTACTACTGCTACTAAGGCATGTCATACAGACTGCTTTGTGAGCTTTTTGGCATCAATATTTGTAACGGTTGCAAAGTACTTCAATGGTATATTTGTACACCTTAAATTGTTAAAAATTTCCCTAGTTTGGGACATTCAGACTATTTCTAATCTTACGTCATTAACAATGATGGAATGAATATCTTTACGCTGGAAATCTCTTATTTATTCCTCCAGATTTACCTTCTACCCTCTTCCCTCCTCTCAGCTCCACTCTCTTTAGGAAACCTGATTCCTTTGCCCTCTGGCTTCCTGTTAGGTTCAGACAACACGAAGCCCCAGCAGGAGACTGGAGGGAAGGACGAGAGTGAGATCAGAGTATTCATCCTGGCTCCTTCCTTGTCAGGGCTCCTAGGGCTGGCTTTTCTCCTTGACTGAAAGTCACTATCCTCAAGGTGGCCAACCCTACACAAGCCTTTCTCTCCAGTTCTCCTAACCATCCTCCCTTGTCCCTTTTTACTGGGCCTAATGCTGACAGCTCTGCTGCCGCTAGAAGCCCTGGATACCCACACCATCGCTTGTGGTTTTCCTGCAATATTTACGCATTGGTAAATTAATCCCACTGGAATCATCTTAGTTGTTGTCCTCTCACTAATATTATACAACCTTTGCGTTTAAATCTTTATGTATATTTAATTATATTCTTCATATAAATTTCTAGATGAAGAATTTGCTAGGACATTGGCTGTGTCTGTTTCTAAGATGTGCAGGACATGTCTTGGTATTCACTTTAGATGGAATGGTTGTAATACTGGTGATTAAGAGTCACCCTTTTAAAAATGTGTAATTGGAAGCGAGTTTCAAGAGGGAAGGGACATATGTATACATATGGCTGATTCATGTTGAAGTATGGCTGAAACCAAAAGAATTTTGTAAAGCAACTATCCTCCATTTAAAAATAAATATATAATATTTAATTAAATTACATATAATTTCAGAAAATGAACAACAAAAACTACAAAGTACCTCAGAACAAATCTATCAAAAGATGTGAAAGACTTCTATGGAGATAATTATAATACTTAATTGAAAGACATAAAGGATAATGTAAAGCTATATTATGCTCATAAGTGGGAAGACTCAATAATGTACAGATATCAAGTCCCACCAAGTTTATTTATACTGCTGCTGCTGCTGCTACTGCTGCTAAGTCATTTCAGTCGTGTCCGACTCTGTGCGACCCCATAGACGGCACCCCATCAGGCTCCCCTGTCCCTGGGATTTTCCAGGCAAGAACACTGGAGTGGGTTGCCATTTCCTTCTCCAATGCATGGAAGTGAAAAGTGAAAGTGAAGTCGCTCAGTCGTGTCCGACTCTTAGCGACCTCATGGACTGCAGCCCACCAGGCTCCTCCTTCCATGGGATTTTCCAGACAAGAGTACTGGAGTGGGTGCCATTGCCTTCTCCGAGTTTATCTATAAATTCCATATAATTCCAGTTAGTACTTTTTGTGGTATTTGTGAGTGTGTGGAACAATAAAATTATTCTAAAATAATTTAAAAATAGGTAATCTATATTCTGGATTCAACCAGATGAGGATACTCAAAAGATTTACCAAGGATAAGGAATTGGCAAGGAAGACAGCCCACCATTTACTGTGGTCTCTGAGAAGTTCTGGGGTTTCTTTGGGACAGCAAAGAATCTGGAGACATGGATTCTATCCCTGGGTCAGGAAGATCCCCTGGAGAAGGGAATGGCAACCCACTCCAGTATTCTTGCCTGGTGAATTCCATTTACAGAGGAGCCTGGAGGGCGATACTCCACAGAGTCAAAAAGAGTCAGACACAACTGAGCGACTTTTACCAAGAACTTCTAGAGACCTTGTCTTTCTGTTTTTGTATAAACTTATTTTGTGAAGGAGCATTTCAGTTCAGTTCAGTTCAGTCACTCAGTCGTGTCCGACTCTTTGCGACCCCATGAATTGCTGCACGCCAGGCCTCCCTGTCTATCACCAACTCCCATAGTTCACTCAGAC
Source organism: Neotragus moschatus (assembly GCA_006410615.1). NCBI lineage: Eukaryota > Metazoa > Chordata > Mammalia > Artiodactyla > Bovidae > Neotragus > Neotragus moschatus. Next base: position 774,164 of record SJYA01001467.1, on the reverse strand, counting down.
TCACGTCCATCGGGTCAGTGATGCCATCCAGCCATCTCATCCTCTGTCGTACCCTTCTCCTCCTGCCCCCAATCCCTCTCAGCATCAGAGTCTTTTCCAATGAGTCAACTCTTTGCATGAGGTGGCCAAAGTACTGGAGCTTCACCTTTAGCATCATTCCTTCCAAAGAAATCCCAGGGCTGATCTCCTTCAGAATGGCCTGGTTGGATCTCCTTGCAGTCCAAGGGACTCTCAAGAGTCTTCTCCAACACCACAGTTCAAAAGCATCAATTCTTTGGCGCTCAGCTTTCTTCACAGTCCAATTCTCACATCCATACATGACCACTGGTAAAACCATAGGCTTGACTAGACGGACCTTTGTTGGCAAGGTAATGTCTCTGCTTTTGAATATGCTATCTAGGTTAGTCATAACTCTTCTTCCAAGGAGTAAGCATCTTTTAATTTCATGGCTGTAGTCACCATCTGCAGAGATTTTGGAGCCCCAAAACAACAAAGTCTGACACTTTTTCCCTATCTATTTCCCATGAAGTGAAGGGACCAGATGCCATGATCTTACTACCATCCAATTAGAAAGGGAGCTAAAGAAAGAAAATCCAGTTAGTTGATGTTGGTTTATAGAGTAGAATAAATAAGTCTTCCACGTTTCTGTTGTCAAATAGGCTTTTCAGACCTCATTCAGTTTCTAGCACAGGTAGTCCAAATTTGTCTTCATGTTTCAATGTGAGGCCCAGTTCTCATGATGATGATTTCTTATGCCTGAGCTTTTCTGAGAAAACAAACAATTTGCAACAGGTGTGGCAGATACGAGGTTTGCAAATTGAGGGGACACAAGAAATACTGTAACTTTTATAGGATGAACCATATGAAATTTACATTTTGTAAGTCAAAACTATGAAACATCAGCAATTTCATATGCTTTACTCTAGTAATTTTCTCTAAATCAAGTTAATTCTATTTAGAACCTTCATCTTGTCTCACTGACTGGAAAGATAATCTAGGCCGTGTGCAGGATTCCTCTACACTTCTCCCTTCATCTACTCCTGTCCTCCCTCCAGCCTCTTCCTGTGCCTGAGAATACGTCAAAGTCCCAGGGTGAATGGGAAGTTGGGGAAGGGGAAGAGCATCTATTTAAGATGGTGTTGTGCCTTCCACGCTCTCTGCCTATGTTCTTCATAGGCTGTGCTGAGCGCATCCAAAGAGTCGTGTCTGACTCTTTGCAACCCTATCGACTGTGGCCCGCCAGGTTCCTCTGTCCATGGGATTCTCCAGGCAAGAACACTAGAGTGGGTTGCCATGCCCTCCTCCAGGGNCACGCTCTCTGCCTATGTTCTTCATAGGCTGTGCTGAGCGCATCCAAAGAGTCGTGTCTGACTCTTTGCAACCCTATCGACTGTGGCCCGCCAGGTTCCTCTGTCCATGGGATTCTCCAGGCAAGAACACTAGAGTGGGTTGCCATGCCCTCCTCCAGGGTATCTTCCCGACCCAGGGACTGAACCCACGTCTCTTACATCTCCTACATTGGCAGGTGGGTTCTTTACCACTGGCGCCACCTGGGAAGCCCAGGCTGTGCTATGTGCAAGGAAATCAAGAAAGGCTCTTAGGGATCTGCCAGTCTCCGGTCAGTGGTTTCTTGTCTGAGGTCTTATTGCCTCCATAGTAAGTAGCATATCTGTGATTGCAAAAGGGCTTCCAGATGACCATGACAAGGCTTACTGTAAAGGAGCTGGGTCATTGTGCACAGGGCCTGGACACTCATAAACACTCACTAAAATTGATCTGAGGACTAAATAAATAATCCCAAGTGGTCAACCTAAGCATTCTAAGCTGAGTGAGTGGGAAAATAGCAATAGCAAACCCTTACAGCATTCTTAATGTGACAGGCATTGTTCTAATTGCTCTGTATAAAGTAACTCATTCAGCTCTTGCAATGACCCTAAGAGTTATGTAACTGAGCGGAGCTAAAGTAACCTCTCAAGTCTGTAGCAGACCCTTGCATTTGGACGCTAAAGCCTGTGCAGTTAAGCACTAGTCCATACAGCAGCCCAAGCATGGAATCAAGGATGCTTTCTCCCTTTGTAGAGAAAGAGCTAGGCCTTCAATCTCCTCGTGTATTGCTTTCAGCTTCAGCACAGATTTCACTAGTGGCATTTATCTATGATATTTCAGATCACTAAAGAAGCCTGGGCAACATCCTGGCTTGCAGCCAGCCCTCTGGCCTTCCTGTCTGGTATACTTTGCAGGACTGGTCATGTGAGAAAGACAGCTAACAGCAACAATTGCTGGGTGATGAATGGCTGGAAGTAGGGCAGCTCGAAGCATGACGGGGACAAGGAATGCAATCAGGAAAATGCTGACCTGGAACTTGAGTGGGGTAAGTTGGGCTGTGACGGATGGAAGGCAGCAGCTGCACGCATGGCATGTTGGCACACACAGTCGGAAACGCTGCTTAATTTGAATCGAAATGGGCAACTTGAGAGGCAGAGCTGCAAGCAGCGACCACAGCCACAGACCCGAATACAGACCTTCCATTAATCTGTCCAACCACACTCACAGTCTTGGGTAATATTGTTGTTGTTCAGCATCATCCTTCAGTGTGATGAAGCACCATGATACAGAGCTGTGGGCCCAGAGCCATGCATTACGAGACTTCTGTGGGAGGAATAGGCAGAAAAGGCTTCAAACTGAGATTTAATGGGCACATCAGAGCCAATCTCCAAACAAAGATTCCTATTTAATATTTGGAATGGTCGTTTTGGAGCACACCGAGGTGTCTGTGAATGAGGGCAGAGCATTATTGGTTCCTTTTTATTTCACACTTCAAAGTCAAGGGCTCCCTCTGTTATTTTTCTTCTTTCCTATTGTGCTTATGGCACGTACATTCAGCCCAAGTCAGAGCTCTGTGAACCTGGGTGCCAGGAGGTTTGACTCAGCAGGAACCTGATCCTGAGCAGTCAGTGGACTGTTGGGTCCATGCTCTGTGGGCTCCGTGTTATTCTGGATGCACTTGCATGATTTGCATGGGGGAAAGGCTTCATGGTTCTGTAACTTAAAAAAAATACTTACTTAATTATGGCTGTGCTGGTCTTCTTTGCTGAGCATGGGCTTTCTCCAGTTGGGGTGAGTGGGGGCTACTCTCTAGTTGCAGCGTGGGCTTCTGATTGTGGTAGCCTCTCTTGTTGCTGAGGATGGTCTTTAGGGCATGTGGGTTTCTGTAGTTGTGGCATGTGGTCTTAGCTGTCCCCAACTTATGGAATTGTCCCAGACTAGGGATCAAACCCACACTGAATTACCAGGGAAATGCCATATAAGTCTTTAATCCATTTGGAACTGATTTTTGAACATCGATATTCTAGGAATCAGTGAACTAAAATGGATTGGAATCGGTAAATTTAACTCAGATGACCATTATATCTACTACTGCGGGCAGGAATCCCTCAGAAGAAATGGAGTAGCCATCATGGTCAACAAAAGAGTCTGAAATGCAGTACTTGGATGCAATCTCAAAAATGACAGAATGATCTCTGTTTCCAAGGCAAACCATTCAATTTCAGAGTAAGCCAAGTCTATGCCCCAACCAGTAATGCTGAAGAAGCTGAAGTTGAACGGTTCTATGAAGACCTACAAGACTTTTTAGAACTAACACCCAAAAGAGATGTCCTTTACATTATAGGGGACTGGAATGCAAAAGTAGGAAGTCAAGAAACACCTGGAGTAACAGGCAAATTTGGCCTTGGAATACAGAATGAAGCAGGGCAAAGACTAATAGAGTTTTGCCAAGAAAATGCACTGGTCTTAGCAAACACCCCCTTTCAACAACATAAGAGAAGACTCTACACATGGACATCACCAGATGGTCAACACTGAAATCAGACTGATTATATTCTTTGCAGCCAAAGATGGAGAAGCTCTATACAGTCAACAAAAACAAGACAAGGAGCTAACTGTGGCTCAGATCATGAATCCCTTATAGCCAAATTCAGACTTAAATTGAAGAAAGTAGGGAAAATCAGAAGACCATTCAGGTATGACCTAAATAAAATCCTTTATGATTATACAGTGGAAGTGAGAAATAGATTTAAGGGCCTAGATCTGACAGATAGAGTGCCTGATGAACTATGGAATGAGGTTCGTGACACTGTACAGGAGACAGGGATCAAGACCATCCCCGTGGAAAAGAAATGCCAAAAAGCAAGATGGCTGTCTGAGGAGGCCTTACAAATAGCTGTAAAAAGAAGAGAAGCGAAAAGCAAAGGAGAAAAGGAAAGATACAAGCATCTGAATGCAGAGTTCCAAAGAATAGCAAGAAGAGATAAGAAAGCCTTCTTCAGTGATCAATGCAAAGAAATAGAGGAAAACAACAGAATGGGAAAGACTAG
>SJYA01001467.1:697491-769067 GCA_006410615.1 Neotragus moschatus | reverse complement strand
TCTCTTGTGTTGTTGGAAGAGGGTGTTTGCTATGACCAGTGCATTTTCTTGGCAAAACTCTATTAGTCTTTGCCCTGCTTCATTCCGCATTCCAAGGCTAAATTTGCCTGTTACTCCAGGTGTTTCTTGATTTCCTACTTTTGCATTCCAGTCCCTTATAATGAAAAGGACATCTTTTGGGGGTGTTAGTTCTAAAAGATCTTGTAGGTCTTCATAAAACCATTCAACTTCTTTTTCTTCAGCTTTACTTCTACTCCATTTCTTCTGAGGGATTCCTGCCCGCAGTAGTAGATATAATGGTCATCTGAGTTAAATTTACCCATTCCAGTCCATTTTAGTTCGCTGATTCCTAGAATGTCGACGTTCACCCTTGCCATCTCTTGTTTGACCACTTCCAATTTGCCTTGATTCATGGACCTGACATTCCAGGTTCCTATGCAATATTGCTCTTTACAGCATCGGATCTCGCTTCTATCACCAGTCACATCCACAACTGGGTGTTGTTTTTTCTTTGGCTCCATCCCTTCATTCTTTCTGGAGTTATTTCTCCATTGATCTCCAGTAGCATATTGGGTACCTAATGACCTGGGGAGGTCCTCTTTTGGTATCCTGTCATTTTGCCTTTTCATGCTGTTTATGGGGTTCTCAAGGCAAGAATACTGAAGTGGCTTGCCATTCCCTTCTATTTTTATAGATTATACTCAATTTAAAGTTATTATAATATAGTGACTATATTCCCTATGCTGTATAATATACCCTCGTAGATTACTCATTTTATACCTAGTAGTTGTATCTCTTCATCCTCTATCCCTATCTTGCCCCTCCTTGCTTCTCTCTTCAAACTGGTACCCACGAGTTTGTTTTCTAGATCTGTAAATGTATTCGCTTTGTTATATTCATTGCTTTTATTTTTCAGATTCCACATATAAGTGAAAACATACAGCATTTGTCTTTGTCTGTTTGACATGTTGTGGCAAATGGCAGAATTTCATTTTTATGATTAATATTCCATTATATATATGCAAGTGTATGTGTACCTGTGTATATACGTATATACGTGTACACTACACACACACATGCAAGTATCCTCTTCTTTATCCATTCATTTGTTGATGGACACTTAGGCTGCTTCCCTGTCTTTGTTACTGTAGATGATGCTGCTAAGAATGCTAGGGTTCATGTACCTTTCCAAATTAGTGCTTTTACTTTCTTCAGACACCCACCCAGGGGTAAAATTGCTGGATCATACGGTAGCTCTATTTTCAGCTTTTGAGGAACCACATGTTGTTTCCCACCAGGGGTGCATCAATGTACATTCCCACCCACAGTGCAGGAAGGTTCCCTTTTCTCCACTGCCTCACCAACATTTGCTATTTGTGGTCTTTTTGATGGTGGCCACTCTGACAGATGTGAAGTGATACCACTGTGGCTTTGACTTGCATTTCTCTGATGATTTGCAATGCTGAACATCTTTTCATGTGCCTGTTGGCCATCTCTATGTTATCTTTGGGAAAACGTCTATTCAGGTCTTCAGCTCATTTTTTAATTGGGTTGTTTGGTTTTTTAAAATATTGAGTTGTATGAGCTGTCTACATATTCTGGATATTCATCCCTTGTTGGTCATGTCATTTGTAAGTATTTTCTCCCACCCAGTAGGTTATCTCTCCATTCTGTCAGTACTTTCCTTTGCTGTGCAAAAGCTTTTAAGTTTAATTAGGTCTCATTTGTTTATTTTTCCATATTTTTCTTTGCCTTCAGAGACAGAACCAAAAAGAGACTGACAATTTATGTCAAAGAGTGGTCTACCTATGCTTATTTCTAGGAGTTTTACGGTTTCCAGTCTTACGTTTAGGTCTTTAACCTGTTGTCATTTCTGGTCAGCAAAATAACACCAATAATATAAACAATGCATGTCATTCATATTTATTGTTTATAAATGAAAATTAAGTTTCAAATATACATATATATAGATAAGCATTCTACATTTCACTTGAAATCATCTTATGTTACTTTTATATTAATATTCTGTCTGTTAACATATAAATAGCTGCCTGTTATTATGACAGTAAAATGCTATTATAATTGATGAGCATAAAAACTATTAACAGGAAAGCAAATGAGTTAATGTGAGTGTTGAGAAAGGGTCATTTATACAACAACTTTAAGAACATTATATCCACTGAGGAAAATTTTATAAATTTTTTAAAAGTCAGAAAAAGATTATATTATAATTCTATTACTTATAAAATTGTTTAGTGTACTATCATAAAATAAAAAAAACCTTTAAGAACCATATTCAATTTTTACTTATTTAGTTCCTTTTAAGTCATGAAAAAATGATCTTTTTAATGAAAAAGCTCTATTTGGGAACTCTACAGTAATGAATTAAAAGCAGAATAATTAGTTCTATCATCTCAATTTCACAAGGAAAAAGCACTCTAAACTCACACCCCATAATATCCATAATGAATCATACATACATAATAAAATTATGTAAGAAATACGGACAAAAGAAAAGTGTTAAAGAGAACTGGGGTTCCCAGAACATGTTTCATTCTCACTAATCAGACTTGAGACCAATGGTCTTCATAAGAATGCTCTAAGAGACCACCTACTGTTTTGAGTCCACAGACATGTTTGCAGAAATGATTACAGGGCATGTTGTGATTACAGCAGCTGAAGACAAAGAAATCTCCGAGGTCTGGATACTTTCAGCTTTGACTCTCTATTGATTTTAACACTCAACCATCAGACACAGATTGTGATTTGATGGACCCTTATTTAGAGGCAACCTTAGATAATACATTTCCAGTGTTTCATCCACGCTCTTCAGTTATGTTCTTTTTCTCACGCCTGGAAACAATCAGCCATGAGTACAATGAGTCCACTGAATCTAAAGAGGTGGTATTTGGGGCATGCCTAATGGTTTCTACACTGTCTCAGCTATTACTTTTCTCAAAGAACATGCTTGTTACCAGGTCAGTAGCTTTATTTTTAGTACATACTAACAAATAATAGAGGTATTCCCTGTAGCTCAAATGATAAAGAATCCGCCTGCAACACAGGAGACCAGGGTTCAATCCCTGGGTCAGGAAGATCCCCTGGAAAAGGGAATGTCAATCCACTCCAGTATTCCTGACTAGAGTATCCCATGGACAGAGAAACCTGGTAGGCTACAGTAGTCTGTGGGATCAGAGAGTCAAACACAACTGCAAATTATCAGAGGCAAAAAGCAACAAGTCTTCAAACAAGGATGCCAACATTGTAATGCTCTAAAGACGTCACCCTTGGAAACTGGACTTCCAGGTGCAGGAGAGCTAGAAACGTTCACTCAGAAGCCCACAAACTCCACAGTAGAAGGTTTAGGGGTATCGATACCTGATTTACTAATGTGCACCTGTTCATCAGCCAACCATGTGAAGACAGAATGGAGTGTCTCCCACAATCCAAAAGGTGATCATGAAGAAGTGGGCTTATTCAGGCCGCTTCTGGATTACTCCAGAAAGTCTGTAAGCACCAAGATGACAAACTCTCTAACCACGACAGCTATGCAGAAATGGACCTGGCTACCCCAGCATAGACAGCAAGCTCTCCATCACAGAACCCTTCATGTAGAAGCCAGACGACCATTCACCAGAGACTTCTGGGGGAAGATTTCATTTCACACTAGCAGTTCACACCAAAGGTGTGATGACCACAACTGCTGACGTTTACAGAGCGCTTACTACCCATGAGGGTCTGCAACATAGATAAAGCAAGGCTCAGACCACTCACACAGAACCGGAGCTTGAACCTGAGCTGACTCCTGAGTCCACAGCCTTAACCGCTAGACTCTTAACCCATGAAACCTGTTTGCCTTTTAACCAGCAGCATCACCAGACCCTGCCTGTCTCCCCTCTCACTGCTGTAGCTCAAGGCCTCAAGCAGAGCTTTGACATCCGTCCATACTCACTCAAGGCGTGAGTCTGCCCTGTGTGCCTCTGCAAACACTGTTTGCTTAACTACCAGTTGTACTTCTGCTCTGGGATGCCAGGAAAATTTATCCTTCAAGATTCTGGCTCAAATGTTACCTCACCCCAACCAGTCCAATCCCGAGTTACAGATGTTTCTCTCCAGAAGTTTCCAGGGTGGTACAGCCAGCCCTGCTCTCTTTCCCTACCTGACCCCCACCCAGCCTCCTCCTGGGACCTATGGCCATGTGACAAAGTGCTGGCAAAAGGAAATACAGTCCAAGTAACATGTTATGTGCCACTTCTGGCCCACGACTGGGACCCAGAGAGGTTCTTCTCCCCCTCCTTTCTTCTTCCTCCTTCCCCTTCAGGTTCTCAAGGTCTGGTGGCCAGACTCACAGCAGTAGCATGACCTGGGAACCATTCACACCTGCAAACTCAGACTTAACTGAATTAAAAACTCTGGTTGTAGCTTAGGCAAACTGTGTTTTAAACAGCGCTGCAGGGGATTCTCTGGAGAAGGAGACGGCAACCCACTCCACTATTCCTGCCTGGGAAATCCTACGGACAGAGGAGCCTGGCGCACTGCAGTCCATGGGGTCGCAAAAGAGCTGGACACGACTGAGCACCCAAAGAGCAGCAGCAGGGGACTCTCATGAAACCTTGTGTGTGAGCACCTCTGACCTCAGGTAACCAGCCTCAACCACAACCAGGCTGATGAGGTAGCAGAACAATGTGCTGAAAGGAACACTGTTCTCTGTAGGACCAGGTGGAGCGATCTATCCACCAATCTGGACCATTTACATCAAAACTGATATGAGAAAAGTATAGTCTATTCTCTTTAAAGCCCCTTATCATTGGGATTCCGTGCAGCAGCCTTGTCCAAACGAAGCCCGGCATCTCTCCTCTGAAACACCTCACATGCCATACAGGTGTGTCCGTCTCTCTCATCCCTCTAGACTGGAAGCTCAGGGGCCAGACTGGCTCACGCTATCTCTGCGTCTCCCAGGGCCTGAGAAAACCCCTGTCCTATACCACATGCTGGATCAACAGTGCTACCTTCATTCTTTCCCATCTTTACTGCCAAAATGGTAATCCCTAACATCTAAAAAGATACAGACGACCCAGCAGCTTCCCTGTATAAAAACCTAACACTAACAACATTCACTATAGACTAATACCTTTTCAGTTTCTCAGAATGATGCCAACTTATCAAAGGTCTGTCTTTCACACTGCTCCTACCTAGCTGACTTGGGCCTCTGTTTCAGAGAAGGCTCTTAATTTTGACCCCGACCATCTCCCCCAGTATATAACTTCTACTAATACACATTCAAATCCTGAAAGATGATGCTGTGAAAGTGCTGCACTCAATATGCCAGCAAATTTGGAAAACTCANCTGGGAGGGATCGGGGGCAGGAGGAGAAGGGGACGACCGAGGATGAGATGGCTGGATGGCATCATGGACTAGATGGATGTGAGTCTGAGTGAACTCCGGGAGTTGGTGATGGACAAGGAGGCCTGGCGTGCTTCGATTCACAGGGTCGCAAAGAGTCTGACACGACTGAGCAACTGAAGTCAACTGAACTGGCCTCCTTTCAGAAGAAGTCAGGGCACAATTGCAGAGAAAAGACCATGTGAGATCATAGTAAGAAGGTGCCCATCTGCAAGCTGAGGAAAGAGTCCTTAGGAAAACCAAACCTGCTGACATTTTGATCTTGCACTTCTAGCCTCCAGATTGTGAGAAAATTAATGTCTGCTGTTTAAGCCGATCAGTCTGTGATATTTTATTATGGAAAACCTAGCAAACTAATGCACAAGGTAAGTGAATATCTAATTCTATAAGAAACTCTTCTCCTAAGTAGTGTGTCACTTTGCGTTTTCACCAGCAGTGTCTGAGAGTTTCAGTTGCTCAGGACCCTTGTCAGCACTTGGTGCAGTCTTGCTAGGTGCACTGTTGCTTTTGTTGTTCAGTTGCTAAGTCATATCCCACCCTTTGCGACCCCATGAGCTGTCACACGCCAGGCTCCTCTGTCCTTTACCATCTCCCAGAGTTTGCTCAAACTCACCATTGAGGTGGTGATGCTATCTAACCGTCTCATCCTCTACTGCTTCCTTTTCCTCTTGTCTTCAGTCTTTCCCAGCATTAGGATCTTTATCAAGTAACTATGTGGAGGGATCTAATTATGTTTTAAGTTTGCAATTCCTTAGTGACTTAATAACACCGAACATCTTTAATTCTTATTTGCCAATCAATGTAGCTTTAATTTTCAATTTTCTGATAATTAGTTATATTGGACATATTTCTATATGATTACTGGCCATTTGGATAACCTCCGTTGTAAAGTGCCTATTCAGGTATTTTGTCCGTTAAAAAAAAATAGGATGTCTGCCTTTTCCTTTTAGAGTTGTAGGAGCTCTTTACATATTCTGGAAATAAGTATTTTGTTGGCTGTATGTATTTCAAATATCTTCTCCCAGCTCTACCTTGCATGTCACTCTCTTAATGATGTTTTTGATGAAAAGAAGTTCTTCATTTTAAAGAAGTGAAATTTTTAATCTTTTGTTTTATATTTATACTTTTTTCTCTTATGTAACAAATGTCTACCTCAAGATTATGAAGATATTCTCCTATGTTTTCTTCTAAAAACATTATTTTAATTTTCATATTCAGGGGTACAATCTGTTTGAAATAAAAGTTTTTTGGTGTGTATATGATGAGGGAGGCATCACACTTTCCTTGAGCAATTGCTCCACCACTAATTTACTGAAAAAAATGTATAAAAATGTTTATTTAATATATTCTTTATTGAATGAAAGATTCTTTAAATTCTACAGGTCTTTACAAGCTTCAAAAGTGTCACACAAGTGATTTCTATAGTTCTTAATAACCCTTTTTTCCCCTCCTTTCCCCTATACTACCTCTTTCCCCTCCCCTCTCCCCGCTGGTAACTAGTCTGTTCTATCTGTGAGTCTGATTCTTTTTGCTTTATTCACTAGTCAACAAACTAGTGAATATTTTTTAGATTTCAGATATGAGTGACATCATACAGTATGTGTCTTTTCCAGTATGACTTATTTCACTTAGCATGATGCCCTCCAAGTCCATCAATATTGCTGAAATGGCAAAATTTCCAGAATGTGTAAAATTTAAACTATAGATAATATGTGAGGAATGGAAGGTGGTAGTATTCTAACATGAGGGACTGGAAGGTAGTTCCACAGGAGTAATATAATTAGGAATAAGTAAGCAGGGTTATAGCAAACTTTAACATTCCTAAGTATTACCTATGAAAAATATTAAGTCCTGAATAGACCTCCCTCCACCCATCCTCCCCCAACATTCAGAACACATGGTCTGATGTGGATCATACATAATATGTGGACTACACTTTGGGAAATGCTAGTAAAGGCATGGCAGGTACTATAGGTCTCTTTCTTTTTTAGATCATGTTGATATAATTACTTTAAAAACTTTGTGGACTTCCCAAGTGTCCATTTACAATCTATTTCATTATATAAAAATCAGGGGACTTCCCTGGTGGTCCAGTGGCTAAGATTCCATGCTGCCAGTGCAGGGGGCCTGGGTTGGGACCCTGGTGGGGGAACTAGATCCCACATGCTGCAACTAAAGATCCCATGTGCCTGCTGCAACTAAGACTGGGTGCACCCAAATGAATAAATAAACAAATATTAAGGGGGGAAAAAAAAGCAGGCCCATAAATCTCTTTCAAATAAGCTATTATCTACCTTGGACTCTCTGTGAAGTTGCAGTGGGACAATGGCTTTAGATTTTTAGAAGCCTTACTGTTTAAACAGAGAACATCTGCAAGGCAGGCTCTTAAAAATCCTTAGAACTTCTGTCTATTTGTAAGGATCTAATCTGCTCCACCTTAAACCTCTCTGACTTCTTGCTAAAGAACCTTGTGGTTCTCGCCTAGATTTACTTTCTGCTCTGAAGTCATTTGAAAATTGTTCGCCATCAACAATAGATTCCTGCAACTGATGGGACAAGATTGACTACAAAATTTAAGAAAAAATAACTGTAAGGAAGTTTAGGAATCATTCAAACCTGATGCTTTGTGTAACACCTCAGTTGTTGATTTGTACTTCTTTCAATCGAAACATTTTTTTCTTTTTCAGAGATATGCTATTTCCTTTTTCTCAATACTAAATAACTTTTGACAATCTGTGCTTGGATCTGAGCTGTTCACTAATCTTGACATTATATCCTCTATTGCTAGGCTAGAAGCTAAAAGCAGTTTGTTACTGTTGACCTTTATGCTCCTGTAATTTAGTTTCTTTTCAATCTCCTGAACCAATGGGAATTCAGATCTCTCATAACAGTCCTGATACACTCAGTAGAAGAAAATACAGCTATAGAAAAATAAAAGTTAATGTTAAAGAAGGAAAAAAGTGGTAACAAAAAATCTCTTTCATTGGCCTTTAGCTGACAGTAGACATCTCCTTTCTTTCCTAGTAATTTCACAGGAGGTAGACTCTGAGTTTCTAAGCATGATGAATATTTCTTGATTAGTATTTAAATTCACAGTTCATTGTTTTTTGAAAATTCTGCTCTTCTTTATTGTTGTCCTTGAAAAGTCAGAAGAACTGATTCATAAGAGCATAACACAAGACTAGCAATCTATTTACCCCATTATATGGTTGAGGGTAGTACCAATAGAGGTTTTGTGGGTGGGTATTGTTTTATCTCAGTTGTTTCTGAGCTGAAATGAAATAAATATTAATCTTGAGTTCTACTCTGTGATTGGTGCGGTAAGCTCAGTCCATCTGTGAACAGATCTTTTAACAATCACTGATGTCATTACCCAGACACAATAGAAAATGACAGTGATGTTCAATACTTAGAAGATTAGGGTACCTCACCAACAAACCCTCATTGAGAGTGATGTCTGATGAGATACTAAAGAACACTGAGCTTTTTCTAGAAAAGTCAGAGCTCACAATCATACAAGCAAAAAATAAATTACTGGATTAAACGGGTAAGTATAATTTTTGGTCAGTTAAGGAAATGAATGCTTGGTGAACAAGACATATCATAAACTAAAACAAAGGTAAAAAGGCTTAAATAACAGAGCATTGCAAATGAATATGAAATATTTGAGTTGGATTAGATGATTTCTATCATCCCTTGCAGATCTAACATAAATTTTTCATACAGCTGGAAAAATTAGATTAATGAGAATTCACAAAAAAAGATAAATATCAGAGTACTACATTCCTGTCCTAGAAAATATGGGACAATATGAGTAAAGAGTACACATTAGCATGACAGTCAGAGTTTTCCCTTCAACTTGCCAAGAAAGCACTGTCCCCAAAGACATGTAAACAGGATGTTTGTGAAGAGAAGCTAGTGAATGAATGGGCAAGCCATTGTCAGATGGTTCCCTCTGGGATACAGAATAAGCCCGGGTGTCATCAAGAATATATTTTGGGAGAGTAGAGATGGGTTCTGGAGAAGGCAATGACACCCCACTCCAGTACTCTTGCCTGGAAAATCCCATGGGCAGAGGAGCCTGGTGGGCTGCAGTCCATGGGGTCGGTAAAAGTCGGACACGATGGAGCGACTTCACTTTCACTTTTCACTTTCATGCACTGGAGAAGGAAATGGCAACCCACTCCAGTATTCTTGCCTGGAGAATCCCAGGGATCGGGAAGCCTGGTGGGCTGCCATCTATGGGGTCGCACAGAGTTGGATACGACTGAAGCCACTTAGCAGCAGCAGCAGAGATGGGTTGGGCCTGACATAAACAAGATCCGCGCTACAGCAGATGTGTTGAATTATTTCAATGTCTCAGGGAACTTAGTTGGGTGACCAGCTGTCCCAGAATTCCTGGAACTGGGGGGTTTCCTGGGATATGAGACTTTGAATAACAAATGTGGGAAAATCTCAGGCAAACTGATAGAATTAAGAAAACACAAAACAGCTAATTGGAAGTCTCTGCATTCAGCCCAACTAGAACTATGCTGTGTCTCCTGGTAGAAGCTTTCCTCCCTTGGGAATTAAAACCTTATAAAGCTGCAGAGATCAGAAGCAAAATTTTTAGAAGCAGATGATTAAGTAACCTAACCCTAATCCAGACAGAAAAGAAAAACACAAAACCTGAAGAGCTTCAGGCAGGAGAGAAGGGAAAGAGGGGCCAGAAGAGCTGTGTGGTGAGGTCACCGCGATTAAGGAAAGAGAAGCCTTACAGGAAGTAATCAGCTGTAATGTGTGACAGAGAGGAGTTAGCAGCAGGGAGATCCTTGGTGACTTCAGTGAGAGGTGTGTCAGGATCTAGCTGGTGCAGAAGTAGGTTCCCGGAGTATAAGCAGTGAGTGAATGGGTAGTGAGAATACAGTCAAGTGAGTTGCTTACCAATCTACCAATCAATCAAAAACCTGGTTTTGAAGGAAATGGGTAGATGGGGTGATCTGGAGTTTGAAAGAACTATCTTCCCCCTCATTTAAGTGGAGAGATTTCTGAATACACTCATGATTGATGGAGAGGGAAAGGTTGAAGATTCAGACAGACAGGGCACTGCTGATGGACTAAGGTCCCCAAGGAAGCCCAGAGGGCTGACATCCAAAAGTCTGTGTCATGAGAGTTGGCATTCGGAGGAATTATTCTACAGCCTTCACAGACTAACGATTCATAATGGAGTTTGCAGTCTATTTACTCACTCTCACAAATATAACATTTCCAAAACAATGTATGGAAGTAACAAAAGGTAGCTTTAAAAATCTTTTGACCTGGATCAAAGGAAATTGGTAAATTGGAGATGTGGTCAGAAATAAATGGAACAAAGCCTGGGAAAGGTTAATTACAAGGTTGTCATAGTATAGGGAGGAGAAACTGGGCATGGACTGACCTGGATCTTAGAGTTATCAAGGGGAGCTGAATATGAGCAAGCAAATAGAAGTGTGATTTTAAAAGCAGGCACTATTCTGTGGGACACATATTTTTGAACGCATGATTTGTATTCAAACACCGAACATGATGCTGTGCATGTTGCAAATATTGCTGACCTGGTTTGATCTGTTGCTACTGATCTGCCCTCACCAGGTCATGCTCTTAAGAATTATTTGGGCAGGAGTGGTGATGGTTATGCTGAAACATCCATGTTCTCTTGCCCGATTCCTCAGGCTGAGGTTCCTCCCTGCAACTTAGCTGCTTGGGGTGCAGCTTGTACAAACAGCAGTGGTGAAAGAGAGCAACTTTTTTTTTTCTCTCCTTTGTGTGACTAAGTTGCCTTCATGTTGACCACATTTTAAAATTTAGGGCTCCCTGAACAACTAATACTAATCAACTGAGCTAGCGGTTCAGCAGTAAAGAATCTGCTTGCCAATGCAGGAGATGAAGGAGACACGCGTTCGATCCCTGGGTCGGGAAGATCCACTGGAGAAGAAAATGGCAACCCACTCCAGCATTCTTGGCTAGAGACTCCCATGTGCAGAGGAGCCTGGTGAGCTATAGTCCACAGGGTGGCAAAGAGTCTGGACACCACTGAGTGGCTGAGTATACACGCATGCTACAAAAGGAGCTTTACCTCCCTAATCAATCCTGCCCAAGTTTCCCCGAAAAGGCCCCAGTTATGTCTCAGGATTGTACAGGCACAGTGGAAACTCCCTTCTGCTTAAATAAGACTCTAAGATTTATTGCAGCAATTTAGGAGTGGAAATGGCAACCCCACTCCAGTGTTCTTGCCTGGAGAATCCCAGGGACAGGGGAGCCTGGTGGGCTGCTGTCTATGGGGTCGCACAGAGTCCGACATGACTGAAGCAACTTAGCAGTAGCAGCAGGAGTGGAAGTAAGATGTGTTGCTTATCAATTATTGTATAACAAACTATCCAAAAGTCATAAAAAATTAACTACAGTCAGAAATTCAAGCAGGGCTTGGCTGGGTAGTTTTTCTGCTCCATGAAGTACTGACTGGGATCACTTTGTGGTATTNATGACTGAAGCAACTTAGCAGTAGCAGCAGGAGTGGAAGTAAGATGTGTTGCTTATCAATTATTGTATAACAAACTATCCAAAAGTCATAAAAAATTAACTACAGTCAGAAATTCAAGCAGGGCTTGGCTGGGTAGTTTTTCTGCTCCATGAAGTACTGACTGGGATCACTTTGTGGTATTTAGCTTGTAGCATGGATGGTCTGGGGTTTCTAAGTCTACTTTCATATGTTTGGCACCTTGGTGGAGGCAGTTGAAGGCTGTGCCCAGCTGGTCCTCTCTTCCTCCCCCTGTAGCCTCAAGGCCTTGCCACGTGGTTTCTCCAAAGAGGTAGCTGGACTTCTCACATGGCAGGTTAGGGCTTTAAGATCAATGGTTCTAAGAGACAGCAAGTGAAATTGCCCATCTCTTACAGTCTGGGCCCAGAAATTGACAGTGTTGCTTCTGGCACACGCTGTTGGTCAGGTCGGTCACAGAGCCCCCTCAGAATCAGAAGGAGGGACACTGATCCCACCTCTCCGTGCAAAGAGTGGCAAATGATTCACGGTCACCTTTAGTCTGTTATGAAAGAATTTGAATGCCATATGCTTGAAGAGATTTTAGGTGAACATGAACAATGCAGATCTCTGATAAGCAGTTAAGTGCCAGATACTTTGTTAGAATACCTGGTTATTTCTAGATCTGCAGTTGCAGCTGTCTGCATGAACGGCCCCACTCCATTATTTGGGTGGAAAAGGTGGAGCTGGAATCTTGTTTTTACTTTTAATTCTGTGAAATGCTTCTGTTATAGTTTCATTTCTGCCATCCCTTCACTGGTGAAGCTGGAGATGTAATCTGTTACTCATGTACTACTCGAATCTCTATATAACTCACCACTTCTGGGAAGTCTTCCCTAGACAAAACAGGAATAGCCTGCTTTCTCTCTATCTGCTAGAGAGATATGTACTGTGCATCTTGAAAGCTTTTCCAAAATTAGAAAAAAGAATTATTACATGTTAAAAATTGNTCTATATAACTCACCACTTCTGGGAAGTCTTCCCTAGACAAAACAGGAATAGCCTGCTTTCTCTCTATCTGCTAGAGAGATATGTACTGTGCATCTTGAAAGCTTTTCCAAAATTAGAAAAAAGAATTATTACATGTTAAAAATTGGAAGGTACTCTCCGATAAATTGTACTTCATTAAACAGAGGTGGGGGGAATACTCTTTAGTTAACAGTGTTACACTGATTTATCATTTTCAATAAAATTTATTTTCTAAGTTGTCACAGCTAGAGATAGCTCAGATACTGGGAGTGTTAATCCTTTTTAGCAAGTTAGTTGCTGTTTCGGTAACACTGAGGGTAGTAAGCAGCAACCAAGGTTAATTATATGTTTAATTATAGTTAATTATATTTCAAAACTTAGAGGGTAGGTCTTAATTCCTAATAGGGTTTATCATGCATAACATTTCTAATAAATCTTTTTGATTTGATGTGGATAAATATGAAGCTTATAATAAGGAATGAAGCACCCAGTCACTTCCTTTTAAAAAGCCAAAGTTCAAAAACTCAGAGAAGTTGGCATAGCTGATACATTTACACTTCTTTCTTTCAAACTACAGAACACAAAAATAAGTGATCCTTGAATATAAGAAGTGGCATATTTGCTGTAAACGTGTCTCTAAGCTCGTTTCTTGTCTTATGTACAAGGGTACCTAAAAATTACTGTCTCTAAAATGACACTGGGCTTTAACAGAAATCATAAAAATTATAGAATTTAAAAATTCTAACCTAAAACCTGCTTTAGTACCAACCAGAGGAAATTAGATGGTTATTGGTAGGGTTATCAAGAGTCCTTAAACTCCTTTTACAGAAATGATAGATTTTCCCCACCTTTGTAGTGAAAGACTAATGGCTTTTCTCTTCAGTGAAGCTGGATCCTTTATCACAGGCTCAGGAGACAGCCCGCGGCTTAGAGACAGACTGCTTTGAGGACATTGGAACCGCCGAGGTGCTGAGTAACCCTACTGAGAAAGAAAAAAGAGGAGGCGCTTCCGGAGTTAAAATAAGACAGAATGCATCATTGGAGAACACAGTGGCTGAAGACTGGCGGAATTCTCAACAGCTCAGGCTACCACATACTGTTCAGTTTTCGTTTGTACTTTGGAGGGTCTTTAGAAACCTCTGACAAAAAAATAGAAGTACAGTACCTTTTTAGCCAGTCAATACAAAGGAAACCCTGTTGGTATAGGAACTGTTCTGATGTTCATTACTTAAAAATTGCTCGTTCCCCTTTGTCAGTATGGAGGGGGAAGTGTTAGTGATGAGTCTTAATTTTTTTGTATCCCTACCCACCCTCTAAAAGCTTTTGAATTATTTTGAGCGCTCATAACATTTGAGGAGAGTTTGTAGTGTTTTGTGTATGTTCTGTACAAAGCCTGGCATTCTGCGAGAAATTGATAAGCAGTAAATAATAAACACATCTCATTCGCCAGTGGACCAGAAAGATCGCTGTCATTCTTTTAGCAAAGAGCAAACTAATAGGCAGGAATTCTGGCCAGCCTCTCCTTTCCGTTACAGCTTCCAGTTATTTACCCGAGCTTAATGAATGGCCACCGGCTGGCAGACACAACAGCTTCACAGTATTTGCACACAATTTATTTAGGTCGGTTTAAAAATTTTCTCTCTCTTTGACGCCAGGGTTGCCCGACGAATTCAGAGAGAAACTCTGGAGACAGAGGGATGGAAGATTTCGTTTTCCAGTGATTTCGGAGGAGGAATCTGGGACGGGCTAGGTGAAATCGAGTACCANGGCCCCGGAGTGGGGCGGTTGAGGATGGGAAAGCAGCGTGAGCGGAGAGTTTGGAAAAATCTGGGGACCGCCCGGGAGAAGGGGGAAGTTATTCTTCCTTTCCCCGAGGGGTGTGTCTTCCTTACGGATTCTCCTTCCCCTCTTCGGTTATTCAGCAAGGAGATTTTTGGGTTCGGGGACCTCGGCAGAAAACCTAACCTGCAGCCTAGAGAAGTCGTACGGTAATCAGACGTGGGGAGTGCTGCCCCGCGCGTCGGTGGTGAAGGAGCGTGTGTGTACCGGGGAGCGGCATCCTAACCTCAGCTAAGCTGCACCCTGATTAGATTCAGGAATGGGTTATTTAATACTAGCTGTTCCTTTTGGGAGGAAGGAGGAATCTTAAGTTCATGGTTGGGCCTATTCCAGGAGAGGATTCCTTAGCAGGTATCTTAATAAGCACTGCTTAAAAAGCTGCAGTTGGAAGTTTAACTGTTCAGAGTTGTGGGGTTTTTTGAGATGCTTTGTGGAATCCCTTGAGAAATTTAGACAGCCATTTTCTGCTAAAGGTAAACATCTTGAGGTGAATGAACTAAACACTCTAAATTGTGTAGGACTTCTCTTAAAGTTTGAATTCTTGGTTAATTAGGTGGTTCTTTTCACTACCTCACCTAGCAGGCGAATAATATCACTGCCTCCAGCTTGGCTGAACTAGTTGTTGCTGAGACTGGTATGATTGTCCCAATAACACCAGATACTCTTGAGTCGATCTGTTTTGAGTAGGCATGCCTTGCTATAAATACTTTAATATTTAATGTGTTATTAAAGTGCCCCCCGTCTCTGACCCCCCACCTGCTCTTCTTTAAGGGTATAATAAGAAATAACTGGGTTTATTGTTTGTAGATTCTAAGAAAAATTCATTAGAGGAAGTTAAGCCTCAGTTTTCTTATCTGTAAAATGCAAAAATAACAGCATATAACCAATGGACTTATNAAAGTGCCCCCCGTCTCTGACCCCCCACCTGCTCTTCTTTAAGGGTATAATAAGAAATAACTGGGTTTATTGTTTGTAGATTCTAAGAAAAATTCATTAGAGGAAGTTAAGCCTCAGTTTTCTTATCTGTAAAATGCAAAAATAACAGCATATAACCAATGGACTTATCTGTAAATAAAACTGAGTTTTCCAAAATTAAAGAAAAATTAAAAAAAAAGAAGAGAAATTCATTAATTCATCCCTTTCCCCTTGCCTCCAACATTGAATTAGAAATGTCTCTCTTAATTTTGTAGCCTCTAGCAGTGTAACTGTGTCTATCAGATGCTCTTAAAGAGGGAGGCATTCTGTTTACCTTTCTGAGATTCATACTGAAACTTAAAATATAACAAAACCTGGTGAAAATTTTTCTTAAAAATATTAAGCACTTTAAAATTATAAAGACTATTGAGTATTGTATAACTCTTATGGGATCAGGGTCAACATTATGAAGAGCCATTAATTTACCATTTTGTTTCCACTTTAGTTTTTTCTGTATTCTTTAATATCATAGTCTCTTTTGCTTGATGCAGATGTTTTCTTGATTCTGTCACTCCAAGCCTCCTTAGAGTTTATAGACTTTCATCTGCTTTTAGTAGGGAGAACATTCTAATAGTTAGATATTAAATGGCAATCAATAAGACGTTTTATGAAGGACCTGAGGTTAGTGAAGGACAGGAAAGCCTGGCATGCTGCAGTCCATGTGGTCGCAAAGAGTGGGACGCGACTTAGCGGCTGAACAACATGCAGAAGTAAAGTTGAGTTTCATTGTTTCCTCTTTCAATATTTGTGAAGATGACTTTGTGTGTTCTGATCTGAAAAATGTAGTTTATTTACAAAGCACAGGTAAAACATTGGTTTAGATAAGAATAGAAGCTTTTTTTCCCTATAAACAGAAAATTAAGCAGAAAGGGGAAAAATTGTTAGTATCATGACTAAGGAGTTTGATTTAACTTAACCTTCTGTATCTGAGCTCTTGAAAGAGAAAAGTAATGGCAGTTTATAACTGTTTGCATACCAGACTGTTGAATTGGTGTTTTAAATGTTCCCCCCCAACCCCTCAGTCTTTGAGATACATTGTAGCATAAGCCATTTAGGCTCTTAAAATTAATTAATTATTAAAGTGGTATAGGGTTTTAATTGGTTTTATCTAAAAAAGATAAACTAGGTAAAATAGTATACTTTTAGTTTTTGTTATTTAGTTAATAAGTTGTATCAAATCTTGTCCAACTCTTTTGCAAACTCATGGACTGTAGCCTGCCAGGTTCCTCTGTCCATGGGATTCTCCAGGCAAGAATAGTTAGTGAAGTGGGTTGCCTTTTCCTTCTCCAGGGGATCTTCCTAACCCAGAGATCAAACCCACATCTCCTGCGTGGCAGGCAGATTCTTTACCACTGAGTCACCTGGAAAGCCCATACTTTTAGTACTAAGAATAATTTCAGTAATGACTCCATTAGGAAATCTATTATTTCTAGGAAATGTGTACGAAGACTTCACTTCCTTTTCAAAAAGTTATGACTTTGGTATATTACCTATCACTTTACTACAGTTAAGAACTTTAACCTCATGTCAAGTTTCAGCAAAGTGATTTGTACACTACATGGGACTTACCACAGAATGAATTGTTTATACTCCCCTTCTTCCAGGGTATTGCTTTTAGGGTTTCTCTTCTTACTAATTACTCTCTTTATTTAGTCTTTATGATTCGTCCTCACTCTTGAAGTGCTCAGCTCTTGGTTCACTTTACATTCTATATTCCTCTGGTGATCTCATCCAATGTCATGGCTTTAAAAACTATATGTGATGGCTTCCATTTTTATATCTCCAGCCCAGACTTACCTCCTGTGTTCTGTAAAACCTGTTCTGAATTTCCTTTTGGATGTGAAGTAGTAAACTCAAATTCCATGTTCCTCTTTAACCCTGCCTAAGGTGCAGTGTCATCTGTCTTACTAGATGGCAGCTCTGTCCAACATGCAAGTGCAAAGAAAATGGAATCATCCCTGACTTATTCATACTTGGTATTCTTGGCTCAGTCTTATCTTGAAAATATACCCAGAATCAAGTCACTTCTTACACCTCCGTTCCTCACTAGGCTAGTCTAAACCAGTCTTCTCTCTCGTTTAGATTTCTGCAGTTGAGCTCCTAACGGGTTTCTCTGCTTCTGTCCGGCTCTCTGCAGTCTTTTTCAGCAGAGCAACAAGATCATACCTCTCTCTTCAAAAATCCTGCAGTGACTTCCCATATTCATCGTAAAATCTGAAGTCCTTATGATCCACAAGGTCTTACAGAATCTTCCTACTCTCCCCATCTCCCCTTACCTCTCCCAAGATAGCGACTGCTCTGCCTCCTGCTATTTGGCTGGCAGTCCCACTGTCTTAGGGACTTTATGCTGGTGTTTCCCCTCCTTGAATCACTTCTTCTGTGAGGTATCTCTGTGATCCATTCACTTGTCTCCTTCATATCTGTTGTTGAATTGTTTTTCAGAAGTCTGCTTTCCTACTTAAAGCTGTACTTCCCTGCTTGGGATCCCTGTTCTATTTTCCATAGCAATTGTCACCTTCCAACAAGCTATAAAATTTGCTTGTTGATTTCGCTTATTGTCTCTCTTTTCTCTGCTCCCAGACATACTATAATATAACCTCTATGACAGGGCTTTTTGTCTGGTTTGTTTATTGATGGAATCCAAGAATTGCTCAGTAGTAAAGAATCCGCCTGCCAATGCAGGAGAAATGGGTTCAGTCTCTGGTTTGAGAATATCCCCTGGTGAGGGAAATCGCAACCCACTCCACTATTCTTGCCTGGGAAATCCCATGGACAGAGGAGCCTGGCGAGCTACAGTCTGTGGGGTTGCAGAAGAGTCAGACACCTGACCAACGAACAACACCAGCGGTTTAGGGCAGTGCTTGGCACATAACATAATCTCAATAAAGATTTTTTTAAAGTTTTGTTTATTACAAGTGAATTAAAATCTTTATCTCCTGCAGGCTTTTTTTTTTTACTGTGATGCATATCTCATTTTTGGACACATGTGGTTTTCAGTTTGCTCCTTTCCTGTGAGCAGACAGAGAGCACAGGAACAATGTCTGGGAACCTTTGGGAACACGTTGATGGAGGAAGGGATGTTGGAGTTGTGGTGACCTTACCTGTCCCATGTGATTAGCATCATTGGTTAGGTCATTTAAAAAGTTGGTTAAAGCAAGAACTCAAGGTATCTGTGCACTTGGTTTTAACTTTAAGCAGGTACTTTTATTTGCCTCTTTGTTTTATTTGGATCAATCTCTTGTCTTTGAGTAGAGGTCTCCTGATCGTTTTTCTGTGCATCATACCCTAAGAGCATTGTCTATGACAATGCTTAGTATTGTTTCTTTAAAAAGTAAAATGAAAGTTTCAAACTTCAAAATCATTCTGGGTTTTTCCAATCCTTATTAAGGCCTTCCAGAGGATTTAATTTAGTTTTTTAGAAGTGAAAGCTTGATCTTTATTAGTCATTTAATTGATTTATAGAAATAAAATATATAAGTGAGTAGGTTGTTAGCCAGAGCATTTAGCTTTCTGTAGACACCAGCCCCTGTATTTTTAACCAAGGGGACAAATGTCATTTAATCCAGTGAGAGATCCTTTAAGATAGCTTCTATATTGAGTAGTTCTCACAGGACCCTAGCTGTCTACCATTACTAGTGGAGAATGTCATTTATCCACATTTCTTTATTTTCATTCTCAGTGACA
The DNA here is from genome assembly GCA_006410615.1 of Neotragus moschatus. NCBI lineage: Eukaryota > Metazoa > Chordata > Mammalia > Artiodactyla > Bovidae > Neotragus > Neotragus moschatus. Next base: position 749,643 of record SJYA01001467.1, on the reverse strand, counting down.
TATGCAATTAGTTATCAGAACTTATATGATTTTTAGTAATTACATTGTCTATCAAGAGCCTTGATGATGTGCTACATTCTCACTGGAAAATGTGTGATGGTTATTATTTATTCTTATACATGAGTCACTTAAGTTGCCAAGGAAACAGTTTGGTCTGAAAGTCAGTAGTAACTAGGAGACCTGTAGGTCTTAAACCTTATTAATTCTAATCTACGCAAGTTTCTTATTGCTCAGTTCTTTAGTTGTATAATGTGTGGTGTAAGTGGATAAAGTGTGGGTGCTAGGGAGTCTGAAGAACTTGGGTTTGAATTTGGCTTTACTTCTTTTTTTTTGTTTATCCAAAGTACTTTATTCAGTTTAGTCGCTCAGTCGTGTCAGACTCTTTGCGACCCCGTGAATCGAAGCATGCCAGGCCTCCCTGTCCATCACCAACTCCCAGAGTTCACTCAGACTCACGCCCATCGAGTNTATTCTGAGCTTGAAAAACAGGAAAGTGAAAGTGAAGTCGCTCAGTTGTGTCTGACTCTTTGCAACTCCATGGACTGTAGCCTACCAGGCTTCTCAGTCCATGGGATTTTCCAGGCAAGAGTACTGGAGTGGGGTGCCACTGCCTTCTCCCTGGCTTTGCTTCTTAAAACCACTTACTGTATGTGTAGATTCACCTGCCTGAGACTCATTCGCCTTGCTTACTTTATCTTAGTAGTTGCTACATAAGTGATAGCTAACATTAGAGTCCTTATTTGCTGTTTAAGACTTTGTAAATAGTTTATGTATAATATCATATTGAATCCTCTCCACAGCCTTATGAGAGAGATGGTATTTGATGGAAACAATGGAGGCAGGTTAAGTAATTTGTCCAAAGACACAGAGCAAAGAAAAGGAGGAACCTGAATTTGAACTAGATATTCTGACTCTAGAGCCCATTCTCATCCATTGAGCTGTTTTATAAGAATGTTTTCTGGGAAAAAAAGAAGGACTGTTCATGTGCAGTTGTCTGTTGTTAGGTATTATAAAGTTGGATTAATGTTATAAAGATTTCTTTCCCCTGGAGCTAGAGGATTAACTCTGAAAGCTAGTGACTTAAATTTGAGGACCTAAAGTTTTCCAAGAGGAGAAAATAGTAAAAGCTACTTAAAACCAAATACTATAAAATATTTTATATAGAAAGCAGTAGGTAGACTGTGATCTTTTTAATTTATAAGAAAATTTTCAGTCTTAATTCCTACGTATGTGCATTATAAGTTACTGTCATGTGATCTTATAGGCATTGCTCAGTGGTTATTTCGGAAAGGCCAACTCTGATCACCAAAATGCATGTCTTCTTTGAGCTTTATATTTTTCTTCGTTGCATTATCAGTTATTACCTAACATAAAGCTGTGACCAACCTAGACAGCATATTAAAAAGCAGAGACATTACTTTGCCAATGAAAGTCCATCTAGTCAAAGCTATGGTTTTTCCAGTAGTCATGTGTGGATGTGAGAGTTGGACTATAATGAAAGCTGAGCGCCCAAGAGTTGATGCTTTTGAACTGGGGTGTTGGAGAAGACTCTTGAGAGTCTCTTGGACTGCAAGGAGATCAAACCAATCAACCCTAAAGGAAATCAGTCATGAATATTCATTGGAAAGACTGATGCTGAAGCTGNAGTCATGTGTGGATGTGAGAGTTGGACTATAATGAAAGCTGAGCGCCCAAGAGTTGATGCTTTTGAACTGGGGTGTTGGAGAAGACTCTTGAGAGTCTCTTGGACTGCAAGGAGATCAAACCAATCAACCCTAAAGGAAATCAGTCATGAATATTCATTGGAAAGACTGATGCTGAAGCTGAAACTCCAGTACTCTGGCCACCTGATGTGAAGAACTGACTCATTTGAAAAGACCCTGATGCTGGGAAAGATTGAAGACAGAAGAAGGGGATGACAGAGGATGAGATGGTTGGATGCCATCACCGACTTGATGGACATGAGTTTGAGTAAGCTCTGGGAGTTGGTGATGGACAGGGAGGCCTGGCGTGCTGCGGTTCATGGGGTTGCAAAGAGTCGGACACGACTGAGCTACTGAACTGAACTGATAATTTATGTTCATTTATTTGTTTGATATCTGTTTCACCTGTAAGAATGTAAGCATTATGAGGCAGACACTTTGTCTTCTTCACCACTGCGAACTGTGTTCTTGGTACTTAGGTACTGCTTGCCAGATTTAATAAAAAAAAATTGATTTATTTTAATTGGAGGATAAATACAATACTGTGATGGGTTTTTGCCATACATCCATGAATTGGCTGTAGGTAAACCTGTGTTCCCCCCTGTCCTGAACTCCCTGTTCAGCCTCCCTCCCCACCCTATCCCTCTAGGCTGTCCCAGAGCACCTGCTCTTGGTGGCCTGCTTCATGCATTGAAAATGAGTGAATCGGTTGTCTGGTGTTTGCACCAGGTTGGTACTCATTGAGCCTTCTGCTTTCCTTGTTGTTGGTGCCATCCTCCTCCTCCATTAGCATGGCTAGTTGATTTACATGGAATGCCATGTAAAGTGAGACTTCAGGAATAAGAGTTTCAAGTTGACTCTTGGGAGTGGGATGGAAAATGAAATTTAATACATGAATTTCAGCAAAGATACATCTCTGCTTAGTACCAGTTAATCTTATTGATCAGTAATGTAAGTTTTGTAAGTGAAATATGTACATAAATTATTTAGTAATAGCATATGTCTAGATCTGTTTATCTTGAAATAAATTTGAACAAGCTACATTGAAAGCTCCCCAGTGTTGTGAAGGCTGGTTCCTTAAATTATAAAAATCCACCCACAGGTTGAATTTATGTGCTTCTGGACTGTACTTATTTACTTTATTGGGAAATCATGTTTATTTGAAATGTGTTCTATAATTATTTTACATAACTTTTGTAACCTGGATGTCTCAGGTGGCGGAACGTGATTTCTGTGAAGTGAATTTCTCAAGCTTCTCGTATAATTTGGTATTTTCCTTTCTGGGTATAATTTCAGTTACTGTGATGTATAATCCTTTTTTGTTTTTTTCTTTCTAAACACTGTAAATGGGATCCTTCTGTATGAGTTTATTTGCAACTTCCTTTTTCCCCTCAACTTTATTGTCCTAATAGTTTTCTTCCATGTTATATATAACTTTGATTCGTTCACTTTCACTTCTACATGGAACTTCACTGTATGTATATTTTCTAATTTATTGTTTGTTGATGGGCATTTGGGTAGTTTCCAGTCCTCTTTTGCTGTTTGCTGCTCTAAACACTGCTGTCGTGAGCGCCTTGTATGGCTCTGTTGCTGCACGTGCATCTATACTGTCTCTGCTGCTGCTGCTGCTAAGTCGCTTCAGTCGCGTCCGACTCTGTGCGACCCCATAGACCCTGGGATTCTCCAGGCAAGAACACTGGAGTGGGTTGCCATGTCCTTCTCCAATGCATGAAAATGAGAAGTGAAAGAAATCGCTCAGTCGTGTCCAACTCTTTGCGACCCCATGGACTGCAGCCATCGTGGGATTTTCCAGGCAAGAGTACTGGAGTGGGTGGCCATTGCCTTCTCCAATACTGTCTCTAGGTGGTGGTTAAAAAAATTTTTTTTGTTCTTAAAATTATTTCTTATTTGGCACATTATGAGACTCAATACATTATCAGATATATATATATATATATATATAACTAAGTTTCTTGGGGGAAAAAGCTTATCTGTTGCCAGTTTGTTTCATTAAAAGTATGATTGCTAATCAAGACCTACTAAATTGATTTTTGTTACCTACTAATGTGTTGAGTCATTAGAAAAGACTCTGATGCTGGGAGGGATTGGGGACAGGAGGAGAAGGGGACGACCGAGGACGAAATGGCTGGCTGGCATCACTGACTCAATGGGCATGAGTCTGAGTGAACTCCAGGAGTTGGTGATGGACAGGGAGGCCTGGCATGCTGCGATTCATGGGGTCGCAAAGAGTCGGACACAGCTGAGCAACTGAACTGAACTGAACTGAATGTGTTGAGATTAGCAGTTTGAATGAACTGTTTTGGACCTTATATCTTGCTTGGAGTGGAACTGCTGAATTGTGGGAGAGGTTCGTTTTCAGCTTTAGGTAGTGCTGAGTTGTTTTCCAGTGTAATTGTAGTACCAGTTTATTCTCCACATTCTTTCCTATATGGTTGACCCTTGAACATCTTGGGGGTTAGGGACGCTGACTCTGTGCAGTCAGAATTCATCCCATAATTTATAATTGGCCCTCCATATCCTCTGTTCCTCTCAAACTGTGGTTGGCATCTGTTGTGTAGTACTGAGGTAGTCACTATTGAAGAAAATCTGTGAATCAGACCCTTACATTTCACTCCCATGTTGTTTAAGGGTCTACCGTACACAATAATGGTAAATAATAAAGTTAGACACCCAGTTGGGCATGAATTGATATCTTGTGGGTTTTGCATTTTTGCTTATAGAGTGGAGATATATTTTACAAAATTTGCTGGCCATTTTCGTTTCCTTTTCTCAGAAATGACTGTTGGGTGCTTTTTCTTTGTTTTTTAAAACATAGTTTGCTGTTGGTTGTGCTGGGTCTTCGTCGCTGTGCGTGTAGGAAGCGGGGGCCCTTCTTGGTTGAGGCGCGCTGGCTTCTCCTTGCGTTGGCCTCCCGCTGCGGTGCACGAGCTCTAGCAGTTGCGGCTTGCGTGCTCTAGAGCAAGGGCGCAGTAGTTGAGGTGCGCGGGCTTACTTGCTCTGTGGCGTGTGGATCTCCTCAGCCCAGGGATTGGACCTTTGCCCCCTGCATTGGCAGGCAGATTCCTGCCCACTAGGTCTATATAGTCATCAAAAACAAGACTGAGGGCTGTGGCTCAGATCATGAACTCCTTAATGCCAAATTCAGACTGAAATTGAAGAAAGTAGGGAAAACCACTAGACCATTCAGGTATGACCTAAACCAAATCCCTTACGATTATGCAGTGGAAGTGAGAAATAGATTTAAGGGACTAGATCTGATAGAGTGCCCGATGAACTATGGACTGAGGTTCGTGACATTGGACAAGAGACAGGGATCAAGACCATCCCCAAGAAAAAGAAATGCCAGAAAGCAAAATGGCTGTTTGAGGAGGGCTTACAAATAGCTGTGAAAAGAAGAGAAGTGAAAAGCAAAGGAGAAAAGGAAAGATACACCCATTTGAATGCAGAGTTCCAAAGAATAGCAAGGAGAGGTAAGAAAGCCTTCTGCAGTGATCAGTGCAGAGAAATAGGGGAAAACAATAGAATGGGAAAGACTAGAGATCTCTTCAAGAAAATCAGAGATACCAAGGGAACATTTCATGCAAAGATGGGCACAATAAAGGACAGAAATGGTAGGGACCTAACAGAAGCAGAACATATTAAGAAGAGGTGGCAAGAATACACAGAAGAAGTGTACAAAAAAGATCTTCCTGACCCAGATAATCACGATGGTGTGATCCCTCACCTAGAGCCAGACATCCTGGAATGTGAAGTCAAGTGGGCCTTAGGAAGCATCACTGTGAACAAAGCTAGTGGAGGTGATGGAATTCCAGTGGAGCTATTTCAAATCCTAAAAGATGATGCTGTGAAAGTGCTGCACGCAATATGGTAGCAAATTTGGAAAACTCAGCAGTGGCCACAGGGCTGGAAAAGGTCAGTTTTCATTCTAATCCCAAAGAAAGGCAATGCCAAAGAATGCACAAGCTACCGCACAATTGCTCCCATCTGCTATCGGAGAAGGCAATGACAACCCACTCCAGTACTCTTGCTTGGAAAATCCCATGGACAGAGGAGCCTGGAAAGCTGCAGTCCATGGGGTCACTAGGAGTCACACACGACTGAGCAACTTCACTTTCACTTTTCACTTTGATGCATTGGAGAAGGAAATGGCAACCCACTCCAGTGTTTTTGCCTGGAAAATCCAAGGACGGGGGAGCCTGGTGGGCTGCTGTCTGTGGCGTCGCACAGAGTTGGACATGACTGAAGCCACTTAGCAGCAGCAGCAGCACCTGCTACCATAGTAATGCTCAAAATTCTCCAAGTGAGGATTCAGCAATATGCGAACCGTGAACTTCTACATGTTCAAGCTGGCTTTAGAAAAGGCAGAGGAACCAGAGATCAGATTGCCAACATCCTTTGGATCATCAAAAAAGCAAGAGAGTTCCAGAAAAACATCTATTTCTGCTTTATTGACTATGCCAAAAACTTTGACTGTGTGGGCCGCAATAAACTGTGGAAAATTCTGAAAGAGATGGGAATACCAGACCACCTAACCTGCAGGTCAGGAAGCAGCAGTTAGAACTGGACATGGAACAACGGACTGGTTCCAAATAGGAAAAGAAGTACATCAAGGCTGTGTATTGTCACCCTGCTTATTTAACTTATATGCAGAGTGCATCATGAGAAATGCCAGGTTGGATGAAGCACAAAATTGAATCAAGATTGCTGGGAGAAATATCAATAACCTCAGATATGCAGATGACACCACCCTTTTGGCAGAAAGCGAAGAGGAACTAAAAAGCCTCTTTATGAAAGTGAAAGAGAAGAGTGAAAAAGTTGGTTTAAAGCTCAGTATTCAGAAATCTAAGATCATGGCATCTGGTCCCATCACTTCATGGCAAATAGATGGGGAAACAGTGGCTGACTTTATTTTTTTGGGCTCCAAAATCACTGTAGATGGTGATTGCAGCTGTGAAATTAAAAGACACTTACTCCTTGGAAGGAAAGTTATGACCAACCTAAACAGCGTATTAAAAAGCAGAGACATTACTTTGCCAACAAAGGTCCATCTGTCAAGCCTGTGGTTTTTCTAGTAGTCATGTATAGATGTGACTATAAAGAAAGCTGAGCACCAAAGAATTGATGCTTTTGAACTGTGGTGTTGGAGAAGACTCTTGCAAACCCCTTGGACTGCAAAGAGATCCAACCAGTCCATCCTAAATGAGGTCAGTCCTGGGTGTTCATCGGAAGGGCTGATGGTGAAGCTGAAACTGCAATATTTTGGCCACCTAATGGGAAGAGCTGACTCATTTGAAAAGACCCTGATACTGTGAAAGATTGAGGGCAGGAGGAGAAGAGGACAACAGAGGATGAGATGGTTGGATGGCATCACCGACTCCATGGACATGAGTTTGGGTAAACTCCAGGAATTGATGATGGACAGGGAGGCCTGGTGTGCTGCTTTACCTGAGGTTGCAAAGAGTCAGACACGACTGAGTGACTGAACTGAACTGAACTTAGGGAAGTCCTTGTTTTTCTCTTTGATAGGAGTTCTTTTATGTTCAAAATACTAGTTTTTTGCTCATCACATATCGCAAATGTCTTTTCCTGCTTTGTGGTTTGTGTTTTTCATTCTCTTATGGTTTCTTTGTTAATGAAAGTTAAACCTTTTAATTTAGTAGACTTTCTCAAGATTTTGTTTTATAGTTTGTGTCTTGTTTAAGAAATCCTTTTCTACCTCAAGGATATAAAGATATTCTTGCATGTTGTCTTAGGAAATTTAATGTTACATTTTATAATTCTTTCTTAGGAGTTGATTCTTGTTTTTTCCCTTTGGTGCTGCTGCTTTATTTTTCTCCAAAATTCCACTGCTTTTCATTTCAGTTTGTGTTTTTTAAGTAGTAAAATGTGTGAATTTAGTAGATAGTTTTGAAATAAATATTTGAGTTATTAGTATTATGTGCTGTCCACACCTTGCTTTTAGAGTCACAGGTAAATATTATGTAAGAAAATTAAGATATGAATAGTTGTCTAGTAAACTTTGAAGTCTTTACTCTTCCCCAACCCCCATATGAAGTTAAAAGATTTATAAACATTTCAGTGATGCCATTGTTTGCCTGTGGTTTTCTGAAGTTATTAAGGACATTTGTTGTGAAGTAGTCTGGTTAGTTGTTTTCTTAATATTGGAGCTGTTTGTGCTTGATATTTCATGGTTTTATTGTAGTGCACTGTGATTGTAGACCTATTTTGGAGTATACATACAATCTGAGGAATCAGATCTTTCTTCAGTTTTGGAACATTCTCAGCTCTTTAAATATATTAATAACTCCTATTATTTTCAAGTTTCTTCTCTTTTGGTCGACCTGTGTTGGAGTCTGTTAGTTTATCCTCTGTGTATTTTAATTGTTCTTTCCGTTTTTCTCCTCTTTAGTTTTCTATGCCTTATACTAGGGTAGCAATTTGTGTTTTTCTTCTGCTTCTGTCTGGTCTAGAGTTTACTCTGTCTGTTGAGCCTACATGGCAGTATTTACAATTTTCATTTCTTAGATTTGGAGTTGCTTTTTCATATACACCTGCCTGTTTCGTTTGTCTCAGTTTTTGGTTTATAACCTTTTTGCTATTTTGTAAAAAGATTCCTTTATCACTCTGACAGCTTCAACATGTTCAAATTTAAAAATCTTTGTCAGACTGTTACGTAAACTAATACCATCTGGTGTGAATTCATGTTTTTATTGATTTTTTTTCCTCCCCACATTATTAAATTTCTTCCTGTGTTTTGGTTTATTTATTTATTGAGTACATTTTGAGTGGAGTTTTTTTTTTTAAAAACCTTTTTTCCCTTAGTGACCACTTCCATCTCCCACCTCAAAATTATTATGTTTTTAACTGTTTTTACCTGGCTCACTGTTCATCTAGTTGCAAGCTAGTTTTGTTCTGAAACAGTTAAAAAGAGAAAGCAAGGTGGATAGAAGTGTTTCCAAGATGAAATCATATATTGAGAAAGAGGCAGGTAAGGGTGTATGTGCGTGCGTGCGTGTGTGTGTGTGTATATGTAGAGAGATCTCATGTTTAGGGGAGTATTGAATGAAATCTAAACAATGACAGTTTCCTGTGATGGAGAGGAATATAGTGTAGAAGAGCACAGACAAATGTATGGGTCAAAGCAAGCAGCTCACTTGTGTCCTACTCTTTGTGACCCCATGGTCTGTGGGCCGTTAGGCTCCTCTGTCCATGGGATTCTCCAGGCAAGAATACTAGAGTGGGTTGCCATTTCCTTCTCCAGGGGATCTTCCCGACCCAGGGATCGAATCCAAGTCTCCTGCATTGCAGGCAGATTCTTTACCATCTGAGCCACAAGGGAAGCCTAAGAAGAACACAGGGGTACAGTTTATGCTCTGAATTTCCCTTTTGCTTTATACTTGACTTTGGGACCATGTATATATTTTATATAATTATTAAAAAATTTCTAGAGGAAAGGAAATCCTCTTACACTGTTGGTGGGAATGTAAGTTACTGCAGGCACTGTGGAAAACAATATGGAGGTTCCTCAGAAAACTGAAAATAGGATTACCATGTGACCCAGCAGTCCCACTTCTGGGCATATATCCAGGCAAACTTATAATTCAGAAAGAGACATGCACTTGTATGCTCATAGCAGCAGTATTCACAATAGCTAAGACATGGAAACAATCTAAATGTCCACCAACAGAAGAATGGATAAAGAAGACGTGGTACATACATAGAGTACCTCTCAGCCATAAAAAAGAATGCATTAATGCCATTTGCAGCAACGTGGATGAACTAGAGATTGTCTTAATACTAAGTGAAGTGGCTTACATGTGGAATCTGAAATACGACACAAGTGAACCTATCTATGAAACAGAAACAGAATCAGGGACATAGAGAATAGATTGGTGGTTGCCAAGGGGAAGGGACTTCCCTGGTGGCTCAGAGGGTAAAGAATCTTCCTGCAGTGTGGGCAGCCCAGGTTTAATACCTGGATTGGAAAGATCCTATGGAGAAGGGAATGGCAACCCAGTCCAGTATTCTTGCCTGGAGAATCCCAGGGACAGAGGAGCCTGGAGGGCTACAGTCCATGGGGTCACAAAGAGTTGGACACAACTAACACACACACACAGACACACACACACACACAGGCGAGGGGCTGGGAGAGGGTTTGATTGGGAGTTTGGGATTAGAAGATATGAACTGATATATATGGAATGGGTAAACAAGGTCCTACTGTACAGTACAGGAAACTATATTCAGTATCTTTTGATAGCCCATATGGAATCTAAGAATATGAAAAAGAATGTGTATATATATTGAGTCACTTTGCTGTACAGCAGTAATTAACACTACACTGTAATTCAGTTATACTTCAGTGTAAAAACTAAAAAAAGGGGACAATTTGAACATCAGTAAAGACAATAACTAATGAATTGAAGCTAGTCAAATATTGTATGTTTAATCTTTAAGTTCGTAATGCTAAAAATTAAAAAAAAGTTGCTGTTGGGCTAACTCATTATTTTAACAATTTTGGTAAGTAAGGAAAAGTAAGCATTTGTCCCACTTTTCTTATCTGAATTGTATCTCAGGGTAGCCAAATAGGTCATAAGAGAAGTTTTTTCTGTAGATGTATTCTATGTAAGAAAGAAAGAGGGATAGACTTAGAATATCACCATTTTACATCTCCTAATAAATAATGTCTAGGCAAAGATCTCCAGTAGTTGGTAATATCATGGAGATGTTGAGGGACTTCCTGGTGTTCCAGTGGCTGAGATTCTGAGCTCCCAACGCAAGGGACCCAGGTTCTATCCTTGGTCAGGGAGCTAGATTCCATGTGCTGCAACTAAGTTCTCTTGCTGTAACTAAAGATCCCACATGCTTAACAAAAAGAATGAAGTTCCCCCATGCCGCAACTAAGACCTGGTGCAGCCAAATGAAAAAATAAACTTTTGGAAATGTGCCATGCTGTCCATGCCTTAGTCTTGCACTGAGGTCATAATCCTAAATCTGATCTAGCCTTTAAATTTAACTCCCAGTTTATAGGAAATAGAAAAGACGAAAACAAAGCAAAAGCTTGTTAACACTGTAGGGATTCCACTGACCGAATTCATACTGAGAATCTCTACAAGAAAACTATCTCATTTTTCCAACCCCAAATTCTATGGATTACAAGAAACTGAATAATAAAAGAGATATAGGGATGACAAATGAAAGGAGACAAGAAATAAACTTATCATTCAATACAGAATAACTGAAAAAATATTTACACAGCAGTTGGGGAGATGAGAATACTGGGTTGATATTTAATATTAAGGGATTAGTTTTAATTTTAAATTTGCTGTGAGGCTGGATTTTTGCCCTTTTCCCTCTCCAGGCTCAGGGCTTCTATAAAGCTATAGCACTGTTACCATAGATTTTAAGTCTGATTCTTTTTCTTAGATACTCTCCCCTCACCTCCCCCTGCAGCTGCCCCCCGCCTCTCTCATAGACTCTCTAAGACTGACAGGTAGGTCTGAGCCTAGCTCCTGTCAACTCTGCTTTTGCCCTGGATCCTGGTGCACATGAGATTTTGTGTGCAGCCTTTAAGAACGAAGTCCTTAGTTTCCTCCAGTCCCAGGGGGCTCCTGCAGTTAAGCTCTATTGGCCTTCAAAGCCAAGGGCTCTGGATGGCTCATCTACCTATTGCCAGAACCTTGACATGGGGCTCAGAACTCTTAACTCCTCTGGGAGAACCTTTACAATATGGTTATTTTCCAGTTTGTGGGTTGCCCACACAGAATATTATGGGATTTGATTGTATCACAACTCTGCTCCTTCTATCAGTCTCGTTGTGGTTCCTTCTCTATGCCTTTGGACTGGAGCCCGCCAGGCTCCTCTGTCCATGGAATTTTCCAGGAAAGAATACTGGAGTGGGTAGCCATTCCTTTTTACTGGGGATCTTCCCGACCCAGGGATCAAGATCAAACCCGGGTCTCCTGCATTGGCAGCAGATTCTTTACTGTCTGAACCGCCAGGGAAGAAGCCCTTACGTCTTTAGTTATAGAAAATCTTTGTGGGTAGTTTCCGGTTTATTTCATTGATGGTTGTTCTACAGGTAGTTGTGACTTTGGCATGCTCATGAGGGTAGGTGAGTTTAGGGTCTTTCTACTCCACCATTTTGGCTATTCTCCTATAAAATCTTTTTTTTTTAATTTGATTTTAAAAATACTTGTTTGTTTTTGGCTGTGTTGAGTCTTTGTTGTGACACGTGGGTCTTTTGTTGCCTTATGTGGGCTCTTTGTTGCAGCTCTCGGGCTTCTCTCTACTTGTGGCACGTGGGCTGTAGAGTGCAGGGGTCTAGTTGTGGCATGAGGGTTCCAGAGTTCGTGAGCTCTCCAGCTGTGGCCTGAGGGCTTACTAGTTGTGTTGTGAGGGTTTAGTTGCCCCGTGACATGTGGGATCTTAGTTCCCCATCAGAGATTGAACCTGTGTTCCTGCCTTAAAAGGTGGCTTCCTGACCACTGAACCACCAGGGAAGCCCCATCTCTTATAAAGTCTTAATGAAAGCTTTTTGTGTAACTGTTGGGTGGTAGGTGAAGGAGGCAAGCTCTCTCTTTTCCTTGTGTCAGTATGGCCATTTCTTTTCCTTTAGTTTACCCTTTGCTGACTTGGGATGTATGATGTATACAGTCACTCAGTTGTGTCCGACTCTCTGGGACTCTGTGGACTATCTAGCCCACCAGGCTCCTCTCTCCATGGGATTTTCCAGGCAAAAATACTGGAGAGGGTTGCCATTTGCTGACTTGGACTCCTTAAAAAGTCGGTAGTTTTATGTACCTGTCTCATTTCTACTTCCAAGTGTTTCCTGTGATAGTCTCGAGTGGCCATTAATACTTTCAGTTCCTATATCATATTTCCTATCTCCCAGGATTTCCCCTAATTTCCGGATAACATGTCTATTTCAAAGTTTTCACTTCCAGTTTAAGAAATGGAGTCCTTAAATTAGCTTTAAAATCATGGTTTAATTTATAATTTTAAAATACAGTGAATTCAGTTTAACCTTAAATTATATTATGAAAATAATATATGCATGGTGGAAAAAATGTAAACATTCTGAAAGATTTAAGATGAAAAGTTACCAGACAGGTACCCAGAAGTCACCATAGAGTTAATGGTTTCTGTTGTGTCCTTTCGGGAGCTCTCTAAGCATGTATGAGCATGACTGTGTTACTTAAAGAGAATTTTCTCCGTATATAGTAGTGATAGTGTTAGTTGCTCAGTGATGTCCTACTCTTTGTGACCCCATGGACTGTGCCTACCAGGCTCCTCTGTCTGTGGAATTCTCCAGGCAAGAATACTGGAGTGGGTTGCCATTTCCTTCTCCAGGGGATCTTCCCCACCCAGGGATCAAAACTTGAGTCTCCTGCACTTCAGGCAGATTGTTTACCATCTGAGCCTTGTGCAGCTTGCTTTTTATGTATATTTGGTTTATTAACAGTATTTTTGAATGTCATGCCACTTTACATGTGAAGCTCTACTGTAAGGTTATTTAATCATTTCCCTAATGTTGGACATATGGTTCTTTCTAATTTTAAAGTTGCTTTACTAACAGTGAACACTCTTTTTAGTGTGTTTTTGTATTTGTGTGATTACAGTAAACTACCAGAGAAGTTTTCTCTATTGAAGAGTATGCACTATTCTTATATCTGTCTAGGAGATTGCATTAGTTATAATCAAGTTAACAGTACGTGAGAATACTGGTTTTCATACTTCCTGCTAAGTCACTTCAGTCGTGTCCAACTCTGTGTGACCCCATAGACGGCAGCCCACCAGGCTCCCCCGTCCCTGGGATTCTCCAGGCAAGAACACTGGAGTGGGTTGCCATTTCCTTCTCCAATGCATCAAAGTGAAAATTGAAAATGAAGCCACTCAGGCGTGTCCAACCCTCAGCGACCCCGTGGACTGCAGCCTACCAGGCTTCTCCGTCCATGGGATTTTCCAGGCAAGAGTACTGGAGTGGAGTGCCATTGCTGCCAAATTTTTTAAATACAGTTTTTTGAGGTATAATTGATGCACAGTGAACTGCATGTATTTAAGTGTACAGTATGATAAGTTTTGACGTGTGTACGCTGATGAAACCATTACCACAATTAGGATGGTGTACATGTGTGTCATCTCCAAAATTTCCTCATTCCTGTTTGATAATCCCTCATTCCCACNCTGCCAAATTTTTTAAATACAGTTTTTTGAGGTATAATTGATGCACAGTGAACTGCATGTATTTAAGTGTACAGTATGATAAGTTTTGACGTGTGTACGCTGATGAAACCATTACCACAATTAGGATGGTGTACATGTGTGTCATCTCCAAAATTTCCTCATTCCTGTTTGATAATCCCTCATTCCCACATGTTCCTTCCCTGCCAGTTTAAGTGGGGAAAGGTAACATTGTTTTAATTTGCATTTCTTTAATATGAGTGAGGTTGCATTAAAGTATATATATATTATATATTTTTGGATATCTTTTTTCCCTCTAGGAATCTTGTAAAAGTGTCCTTTAACCTTTGTCTTGTGTTCATCTTTTTCTCACATTTTTAGTGATGTTTGTGAGCTAAGGCTACCAGACCTTTGTCTTTTTTTGAGTTTAGTCCCTTATTTTTTCATAAAATCTTTACAGTGTTTCCTGGATCAGTTTTTCCTGTTTTTTCCTTGATGGCTCTGAGTATTACATGAGACATAGGGGGAAAAAAAACCCTTTTACAAACAAAATTATTTTACATGAAAAGAAATACATTTGTCTTCTGGTTTTTCATGGTTTAATTTGTTAACCTATAAAACTTTGATCCATATATAATGTAGTTAAGGGCATTAATTTTTTCCCAAAGTGGCTACCATTTGTGCTGATACTGTTTATTAAATCATAGATTTACTTATTGATTTGAAATGGCTCTCTGATTTTATACTAAAATTTTCTTACGTATTTGGGACTTTTTATATTACATTTATTTGGCAGTTTTTGGGCAAGAGGTGAACATTCTTGTTTCCTAGTGAAGTTTTCCAGTAGTTCCCTTGGAGTTTTTTGAATAGTATTTGACATTCTTGTCTTTTCATTTACATTTCATGTTTAGTTTGTGAAATAATAAGTATTATGTCTTTTTTGGGAATAGGCAAGAATAAAAATATAATTTTATCATTTTAGTACCCTCATTGATGAGTGACCTAAGGTGATGCACTTTAGCTTAACACTTTTTAACTTCCCTGGTGCTCAGACGGTAAAGACTCTGTCTGCAGTGCAGAAGACCTGGTTTCAGTCCCTAGGTCGATAAGATCCCCTGGAAAAGGGAATGGCTACCCACTCCAGGATTTTTGCCTGGAGAATGCCAGGACAGAGGAACCTGGCACGTTATAGTCCATGGCATCACAGAGTCAGACGTGAGTGAGTGACGAACGCTGTCACTTTAACACCCTAGCACAACTTTCCTAAAGGATGATAGGGTTTGAAGTATGTTTTTTGTTTGTTGATAAATTTAATCAATACCGTGCATCAGTTATTAGGACTGCCTTGTGGTAGTGGAATTGGACACAGTTGATGAGGTTTAAGGTGGTTAGAGGGCCACAAGAAGTTATGGGAGGAAGACTGTGCATCAAAACTAGGAAGATTGGGGGGGGGGTGGTTCAAGATTGGGAACTCATGTACACCTGAGATGGAAAAAAAAATAAAAAAGAAAAAAAAAGAAAAAAAAACTAGGTAGAATATTCTAATGTCTTAATAGAAGGAACTTATGGGAGGTGTTTATTCCTAATAAGCTTAAAATCGCTGACCATTCAGCTGGATGTTGTTGAATTAGATGGCCTCTTCCAACCTAAGAGATCTTGTGAAGAAGTAGATTTTAAGACTGTAGATTTTAGGGAAAGGAAGTCTTCTGTATATGGTGTAACTGTGTTACAGATACATCAGTGGTATGAATTTCATGTTCTGATGTTAATTTTTTGAACAATTTTTATGATTTATATTCATCTTTAGAAACTGATTTTATGTATTAATTTGAAATACTAATTATTTAAATGTATTATTAAGTTTCTGGTAGCAAAGCTTTTAATTTGTCTAACTTAAATTAGCTTTCGTTACAGAATAAACTTAACCAGGTTATTTCCTGTGGATATGTTTTTAAATGAACAGTGTCTTTTCCTGAAAAAATGGACTAGCTGGGGCTTGATGGATAAGCAAAAATCTGAAGGATTGGCATAACTCTCAGAAGCGACCAGCTCTGCAGATCTGTTTTTTTGGAGAAGCTTTTCAAACTGATTTATCTAGTCTTGTATTAAAGGGAAGACAATGAGTCTGGTTAAAAGAGAACAAATAGAAGTTTCATGTGTTGTGACATGATACCTAATGGAGAAATTGAATTTCATTATTCATCTCTGGCTTTAGTTGGATTTGTTTCAGATTGGGGTAGCAGTACTCTAGATGGGATATTGCTGAAATAATTTAAGGGATGTGTTAATAAGGTGTGAGTCATAGAAATAAGGACGTATTGCAGTATATAAGGAGAAATTGCACCTCAGCTTTAAATTCCAGTGTAGTCTGTAAAGTTAATTTTAGGAAGTTGTAAATGGAGTTCCCATGTTAAGCAACTCAGTGTTTGCTTTGTTAGAGTATCTTATCTTTTGATTGCTTTGAATCTTTTCCTCTTGTTGTAAAATATAATGTTATACTTGTATTATGCACTCTGGGGCGATTATACTTTTGTTGTAGTGACTAGAGAGTAGAATTTAGATAAGATTTTGTATTTTGATGGCCTTTTCAGGAATTGATTAATTTGTTATTTTTATTGGTTTGTAGAATCAAGTTTAAAAAAATTTTTATTGTAGATTTAATACACTTATAAACTTTTTCAGCTATGCAATATAAGATGAATTCACTTATTTTCATGTGTTTTCTTGAAGTACTTGATACATTTTTTTAAGTTATCTGGATGTCTTTATTTGATCTGAATGATCAAGCCTTTCCTCTACTGATTTGAAATAATTTACAATAAACTAAATTAAAAAAACCAGTTTGGATCTGTTTCAGATTTTGAGTTCCAGTATTCTCTCTTCATTTATCTTCCTTGCACTGCAATATAGTATGTTTCTATAATTGCTAGGCTATTATGCCCTCTCGCATAGAATTCTGTGAACGTGTACATAAAGAATAAATGCTCTAGGATTTTAGGAGGCGGAGAGCTGTCTGTTGGCATGCTGCTTGAACGGGAAGAGTAGATCTCATTGACACTCAGGTTCGGTTTTTATGCCCTGATTTAGTTTTAAAGTTGTTGGGTCTCTGTTGCTGCGTGTTGGCTTGCTCTAGCTGTGCAGGGCTGGATTCTCCTCTGGGGGCTTCTCTGTGGAGCATGGGTTCCAGGGCGTGTGGGTTTCAGCCATTGTGGTGCCCAGCCTTAGCTTCCCCACAGCGTGTGGAATCTTCCTGGGCCAGGGATTGAACTTGTGTTCGTTCCTTGCATTGGCAGGCAGATTCTTAACCGCTGGGCCACCAGTGAAGTCCTGTGCTCTGTTTTGTAGATGCTGTGTAGGTACTTAATCAGCTAGATCATAGATTCATTTAAAGTCAGTGAATCTGTTTATCCAATACTGATAAAACATCTTGTGTTCTCCATTCCAGGTTTTAAATTTAAGTGGAGAATAAAGTGAGCAAAATTTATAAATAAAATATTAGCCATATAATAATTAAAATGTGTTTTATAGGACCAGCAATGCCCCCTTTTTTACCCTTACTCTGAACTAATAACTTTCCCATTTCATTAAGAAAACAGTAGCATCAGGAGGATAATTTACACAAACTTATACACTGTTTCTACCTCCTTGCCTGTGCCTGTGTATTCCCTAGATGTCTGTACTCCATCTAAGGCCAGTCTCTTTACTTGCACACTGAATTCTTTCCCTCTTGCCATTTCAAAACGTTGTCCCCAAGCCCCCCACCCCCCTGCCTCATGAGGCTTTCCCCTTCTACTGGATTGTGTCTTATCACTGTATTAACATGCTGTAATTTCTTCTGCCTGTTTAAACCCAACTCCCAACCTCATATCCCCCTCCAACTTCCATTGCATTTTTCTTTATTACTTCACAGGAAATCTCCAGAGAGTTGTCTCATCTGCTGGAGTTCTCACTTTTCAGTTCCTTTCAGTGAAGTTTTGATGATCACCACTCTATTGTTTTGGTCAAAGTTACCACTAATGTCTCTGTTGCTAAAATCCAGTAGTCAGTTTCTAGTTTTTGTTGTACTTTATTTACTAACACCATTTAACAAAGTTGATTAATATCTCCTTCTTCATATATTTTATTCATTTAGCAACCAGGGTGACATTTTCCTAATTTTCTTTTTATTCTATACTCAACTGTTCAGGGGCTCCGTCTTGAGACCTGGGCTCTGTTTATACTCATTCCCTTGGTGATTTTTTTTCTTTAAGCCATGGTCCTTTCAATTGCATGTAAGAAACTACATGATTTTGTTCATTGTCCTTTGCCCCCTTCAAATGATCTCTTCAACCTCATCTTTTACCTCATTTCCTCTTGTACATTATAGTTGTCTTTATTGTTCTTCCTCAAATGTGTCAGGTGTTCCTGTCTCATGTACTGTATATAAATTGTATATACATTATGTAACAATGTTACACATAACTGATAATAAAATAACTATACAAAGTGAATTAATAGACTGTTGTGGAAGATGGTAGTTGAAAAGATAGTTTCATTGTAATGATTTGAGCTGTGTTTTGAGGGATAAGTGAAGATTTGATAAAAGGAACAAGGCAAAACTTTTTGAGTTTGATACTAGGAAGGAGGGGCAATTGGACTTGGTAGAAAGTCACTCCTTTTGGTTTCCCGATTTAGAGTCTGTCGTGGCTTTTCACTGCTAGTTTTGTCTACTTAGATGACTGCTAACCTTCTGTATCTGGTTATAGTTTATATTTCTCAAAATCATATCTAGAACTCCCAGACAAAAACTTACTCCTGTATTCTTCACCTTGACATGTAATTTCATAGTTTACAGATTTCTTCCAAGCTGGAAGCATTGGTGTTGTCTTAGATTCCTTCCTAACTTTCCCCATCCTCTAATCTCCATTGACTTAATTCACTGTATCAGATCTATTTAGCCTATTGAAATAGTCATTTTAATTGGTTTCCTTGCACCTGTGTTAACCTATCCATTGGATTTTATGAATTTGTGGGGGGAGGAAAGTGGTCTTTCCGTCTCTCTAAGCTATATACAGTCAGCAAAAACAAGAACGAGAGCTGACTGTAACTCAGATCTTGAACTTCTTATTGCCAAATTCAGATTAAAATTGAAGAAAGTAGGGAAAACCACTAGACCATGCAGGTATGACCTAAATCAAATCCTTTATGATTATACAGTGGAAGTGAGAAATAGATTTAAGGGACTAGATCTGATAGAGTTTCTGAAGAACTATGGACAGAGGTTCGTGACATTAGGCAAGAGAGAGGGATCANTGAAAAAGTTGGCTTAAAGCTCAACATTCAGAAATCTAAGATCATGGCATCCAGTCCCATTACTTCATGGCGAAGAGATGTGGAAACAGTGTGAGACTTTGTTTTTTTGGGCTCCAAAATTTCTGCAGCTGGTGATTGCAGTCACCATGAAATTAAAAGACGCTTATTCCTTGGAAGGAAAGTTATCACCAACCTAGACAGCGTATTATAAAGCAGAAACATTACTTTGCCAACAAAGGTCCATCTAGTGAAGGCTATGGTTTTTCCAGTGGTCATACAGGGATGTCAGAGTTGGACCATAAAGAAAGCTGAGCACCAAAGAATTGATGCTTTTGAGCTGTGGTGTTGGAGAAGGCTCTTTAGAGTCCCTTAGACTACAAGGAGATCCAACCAGTCCATCCTAAAGGAGATCAGACCTGAGTGTTCATTTGAAGGACTGCTGTTGAAGCTGAAACTGCAATATTTGGCCACGTGATGCGAAGAACTGACTATTTTGAAAAGACCTTGATATTGGGAAAGATTGAAGTCACGAGGAGAAGGGGGACGACAGAGGATGAGATGGTTGGATGGCATCACTGACTCAATGAACATGAGTTTGAGTAAACTCTGGGAGTTGGTGATGGATAGGGAGGCCTGGCGTGCTGCAGTCCATTGGGTGGCAAAGAGTCAGACACGACTGGGCGACTGAACTGAACTGTGGTATATTAATCACTACTATAGTTCTTATGCATTTTGCCATTTTTAAACAAGGGGTTGAAAACTTTTTGAGTTCCTCTTAAACTAACAAATTTTAAAGTATTAAGACAAGTGAGACTGCACCCATGATTATTGCACAGTTCTTTAATTTACATATTCGTCTTAATGACCTATTATTATACATGAGATATTTTGATCATGCAAGTAAAATTATGATTTTGATTATTCAGTATTTAGTTGAATTTAGTAGTCTCAGTATTTACAGTTTTAGCAGCAATATTTTATTGAGTTGATACTTGTTAATTCAACCCATTCTGATGTTATGTAATTAGTCTCAGCATTTCTTATTATATGTAATGTTGCCCTGAACTTCTTTACATATGCTTTTCTTTGTATATGTCTTGAGATAAAGCATCAGGAATATTGGATTAAAGCAATGCAAACATTTTCTTGACTTTAAATTTGCCTTGGTGTTTTGGTTGGACTCCTCTTAGACATTCCAGAAAGAGAGCTCAAATGAAAGGACGCTGAATTGTATGAAGGGAATCTCCTGAAAAATCTAAAGAATGAAATCATGATTCTTCCAGCCTCATATGAAACCTAGGAAAGGGAGCTAGAAAAATCATCAAGAATCTGTGTTTCAGAGTTTCTGTGGTCTCATGGCCTCTCTTCTCTGAGGGTTGGCTTCTTTATCTGCCTCATCATAGATTTTGTCTCCTAAGAAAGACCTATGCTACGTGAACTGGAGCTTGCTATTCATCAAAGACCTTCTGACTTTGATTTGACATTTTCCCAGCATTTTGGCTGCTGCTCAGTGTCTTAGCCTCTTTTCTTTCCTCAGAGCAAAAATCCATAGAGTTCTAATTCATTGTTTTGTGCTTTTTCTCCCCTAACCTAACCCTCAGCCAAAATTGAACAGGCTTTGTAGCCTGTGGATGGTAATATTACACAAAATCCAAACGTAAAACATCTCTTAAAAATAATTTTTGGTTGACCAGTGACACTTAGGCATAATAAAATCTATCTAATAAATAAAAAAATTTAGATAGTTCATTAATTATTAGAGAAGAACAATTCTGTATAAGTTTCTTTTTAGTATTTTGTTAGCCTGTGATTCACTTTCCCCTTCATCTTGCTAAATCTTTCTCTTAGTAGTCCAGGGTTATATTAATATCATTTAAATTTTGCTTAAATTATTGCAATAGAATGGAATTACTAATTTTGTTTTTGAAGTATAACTTTTTTACAGTAAGAGGTACCTTGGAAAAAAATCAAGAGAAGCAACTTATTTGTAATTTATTTTAGTGCCAAATGACATATCCTAACATTTTGATTTTTACTTTATTTTCATATTCTTGATGGATCCCACCGTATCATGAGGCAATGGTTAGCTGGAATAAAGGTGCTCACAGCTGAGTGAAGGAGTAAACTCCCTTGATTTTCTTTGCTATTAAGAGTGTGTACTTTCAATGACTATCTAGAATGTTCATAGTTAATGCCTCTTTATCTCCATATATAGTGTATTCATGAACATTGTACAATAAGAGAAAAACCAAATACTGATAGTATCACAAGTGGGTATTTTGGAGAAAAATGAACGGTTACTTTTTTTCTGTCAGAATCTTTTCACTTGAAAAATAGAAGGATATCTTACATTCCTAGTTAGCAAAAAAAATTAGTTACAGTATATAGTATATTTGAACTGTAAAGTAATCAAGTACATGATTTAAAAAACTAACCTGTTTAGATTTGTAGATCAGGTTAAATCTGAATGCCTCTTGAAAGAACAGAGGTTTGGTATGTTTAATTTTTATAAGACTGACCCAGGTTTTGTTTTTTCTTTTTTCCCCCACATTTAGGTTTTATAGGATCACATTAACAGAAGCACCATGGAGTTTTATGAGTCAACATATTTTATTGTTCTTATTCCTTCAGTGGTTATTACAGTAATTTTCCTCTTCTTCTGGCTTTTCATGAAAGAAACATTATATGATGAAGTTCTTGCAAAACAGAAAAGAGAGCAAAAGCTTATTCCTACCAAAACCGATAAAAAGAAGGCAGAAAAGAAAAAGAATAAAAAGAAAGAAATCCAAAATGGAAACCTCCCTGAATCCGACTCTGAGAGTGTACCCAGGGACTTTAAATTATCTGATGCCTTGGCTGTAGAAGATGAGCAAGTTGTACCTGTTCCATTGAATGTGGTTGAAAGTCCAAGTAGTGTTAGAGAAAGAAAGAAGAAGGAAAAGAAACCCAAGCCTGTACTAGAAGAGCAGGTCACCAAAGAAAGTGATGTGTCAAAGATTCCATGCAAAAAAGTAGAACCTGTCCCAGTTACTAAACAGCCAACTCCCCCCTCAGAAGCAGCTGCCTCAAAGAAGAAACCAGGGCAAAAGAAGTCTAAAAATGGAAGCGGTATTGTAATCTATTAAACCTTATTGCATGGTTATATTTGTTTTAATAACTTTAATAGAGTTTGAAGTTCAGATACTTTTAAGTGTGCACACATGCTAAATATTGAGTTTGAAATCGAGATCATTATCCTTTTCACTATTTGTTTTCATTAAATGTTGCTAGAAAGAGTTAGTATTGATCATAAAACAGCATTTAAAGCTAAATTTCACATTACACATATGGAAAAGGACTTAAGTGGAAATATATAAAATGTGTTTTACTAAAACCACTAAAGACCTATAAATATCAGTAGTTAGAAGCTTTTACATTTATTTCAACCAATACTTTCTAATCAGTGTGATAAGAAAGATGAAAAGAGAAATCAGGTATCATTTTCATCCTTGATTGATTTACTTTGCAAACATTTATCATACATTTGTTTGTGTCAGTCACTCTATCGGTGCCAGGACTACAGAGGTAGAGTGCATTTTCCAGGTAGTCGCATGCAAACTGTATACACAAGCCGAAATACGTTATTATGATGTAACAAGTGTAGTATAATGGGCTAGATGTGTCTCAGTCAGTACAGGAGTACTAAAGTGGGTCACTTAGAGCGTGTAATGCCTAAAATTAATCTGAAGTGTTAAATAAATATTAGCTAGTTTTTCTTGGTGAATAGAGTGTTCTAAGGAGAAAGGTTAACGGCTGCAAAGGGAAGGACATGAGAAATGGTGTGCTGATAGGTGAAACTGAATTGTTTGTTCTGTGTGAAAGGACTTGTGTTTACCATTAAGTTGTTTCTGTATCTTGTGGAGTATTAAGTTATTGTTATATTGGATTTTGAATATTTACTTGCCAGCTAGGTCAAGCATGGTACTAGAGAAATAAGAGTAAAAAGGAGGACATGTGAGCCAATAATGAAATATGGCTTACATAATAAAAGTACAAAGTATAGAGGTAGTACAGAAGCCAAAACAACTGGTACATACGGGACCCATGGGCCAAAAGCTTTGCAGAGGAGGCAGTGCCTGAACTGGGTTTGCAAAATGAGTCAGTTCATCAAGGAAATAGTGGGATTTTATTCCTCATTGGCAGAAGATCATGCATAAAGGAATAAAAGTGCGAGAATGCAGTGTGTTGTTGTAGCCTGAAGTGGGAGGTAGGGGATGGTAGGAAACAAAATTGAAAAGGTAATGGAGTGAGTAGATTATGATGATTTTTCTGTACAGAGCCAAATAGGTGGGATGTTATAATTTGGCCATTGTTGAGGATTTTCAAACAGGTTAGTTTCCATTGACAGATTTACATTTTGGAAAGGTATTTTTGGCAGAACTTGGGAACAGAAGTTTCATAGGGCGGTGTTTGATGTAGGCAGACTTGTTATAAGAGAGTATTGTTTTCCAAAGTTAAGCTGAAGGACTGAACTGTGGTAGTGACAGAAGTAGAAAGGGGATTAGAGAGATCTGCAAAGCAGAAATGACATGGCTAACCTTATTGGATAGGATATGGCAGATAAAAAGGAGAAAACAGGATTAAAGATGATTTCCAAGTTCTAAGTTAGGTCAGGGTTGGCAAACTGCAACCTGGGAGCCAGATCTGGCCTGTTTCTCATTTTTTATAGCTCGTGAGCCAAGAATGGTTTTTATGTTTCTAATAGGTTAAAAATAAAAGAAGAGTAATAATGTGTTAAATGTGGAAATGATATGAAATTGAAACCTCTGTGTCTTAAATCAAGTTTTTTTAAATGCAACAACAGTCATGTGTTAACGTCTGTTTGTGGCTGGCTCTCACACTGCAACAGCAGGTGAATAGTTGTGATAAAGTCTAAATGGCCCACAAAACCTTTACTGTCTGTTCAGACCGTTATAGGAAAGATTAACCAGCCTTTTATTGGTAGATGTTGATAGCACTAAGAAGCAATACTGGAGAGAGAGTGGATGTGTACGGAGAGGAGAATGCTTTCAGTTTGTGTTTCTGGTGCCGGTGGGGGCTATTCACATAGGGAGCAATTCAGGATGCAGTAGGAAATTTAGGTACAGAGGCATAAGGCTGGAACACAGATTCAGAAGTCTTAAGCGTGAAGGTAGTAGGTGATGTCATGGTTGTAGAGAAGATTGTTCAAGGGAGGTATTTAAAATGAAAACAGCCCTGAAAAGTTCTGGATATAAGGTATTCAGTAGGAACAGCTTACAAAGAAGACTGCAAAGGAGTATTCCAAGTGTACGAAAAGAATTCTCATGGAAGCTGAATTTTAAGTTTTATTTATTTTATTGTGGTAAAATAAGCATATAAAGAATTTTACCATTTTAACCATTTTTAAGTGTATAGTTCTATGGCATTAAGTACACTCACATTCTTGAACAGTCATCAGCACCAGCCATCTCAAGAACTTTTCATCTTTCCCAACTAAAATTCTGTACCCATTAAGCACTAATTTCCCATTCTTCCCTCCCCCTAGTTCTTGGCAAGCAACATTCTACATTCTGTGTCTATGAATTTGACGGCTCTAGGTGCTACATATAAGGGAAATCATACGATGATTGTCCTTTTGTGACTGGCTTATTTCACTTAGTCTAATGGAGAGGAGAGAAATTTAAGGAGGTAGAGACCACTAGTTTGAAATCCTGAATAGAAGTTAAATAAGGATTAAGGGATATTATTGATAGAATCAGACATTTGGGACACTAGGGACCTGAGTAAAATTTTTAATGAATATAATGGAAGAGATAAAAATCAGGTTGCAATTAGTTGAGAAATGATTGGTAGAAAAGAAAGTACAGACTGTTCTGTTGTCAGTATAAGAAGGAAGTGGGTGTGGGAGGCTAGGGATTACAGTGGTGGGAAGGGTTTTATTTTTTAAGATAAGAGATTTGACAATGCCTATAAGGTGAGTAGGGTTAGGAGTGGCTGAGAAATGGGATATAGAAAGAGCAAGTACTAGAAATCCTGATGAAGTTAAACATCAGGTGTAGCAGAGCAAGAAAGCTAGAATGATGAGTGAGAGAATTATATATCAGAGTTTAAAATTTTGGTGGTAAAGCATTCTGAGAAGTATTCATTAATACATTTTTTTCTGATGTGTTCATTGTTTGCTACTATGGTTTTTCATTTATTTTTAATAAAGATGATCAGGATAAAAAGGTGGACTCTCCTACGGCACCTTCAAAAAAGCAAGAATCATTACCTCTGCATCAAGAGACTAAACAAGAAAGTGGATCAGGAAAGAAGAAAGTTTCATCAAAGAAGCAAAAGACTGAAAATGGTGAAACATGTAGATACGTATTTTATAGCTACTGAAGTCTACTAGGACAAGGACCCTAGAGACCTCACATGCTCCTTGATTCTCAGCTTAATGTGTATATTAACACCTTTAGTACTAGTACAAGTCCAGGGTGCTTTGACAGATGGGCAGGGTATAAGTTTGTGGTGAAAACCTTAATCTGAAATTTAAAAAAGGCAAAGCATTTATAAATATTCTCATTCTTAAATGAGTTTTGAAAATAATGTAAATAGCATACAAGCTCTATAGAAGAAAAGTTTTCCTGAAATATATGTACTTTTAATATCATGTAAAGATCATACTTGAGAACACTATCTAGATTTATCATTGCCCTGCATCCCTAACCATTCAATGTAATGTGCATGTATATACAAGAAGCATCCAGTTAAAAGTGATGAAGTAGTTTTTATTCTCAGTTGTCCACAAAACATCTTAGCTATGAAATTTATATAGATTAAATAGTAATTTTTATAATATTGGGCTGTGATAGCAACCTGTGCTAGAAAATTGGAAAGGGAAAAGGTGAATTTCTGTTATTTGCATTAAAATTATGGTATATCAAAGCAATCAGGTATAGAAAAAATCACCCCAGTATTTGATAATATCAATTATTTATTACAGATTTTAAATAAAAGAACTGTATGTGCTTCCAAGTTTTTTTTTTTTTTATAAGTAAGTATATAGAGAGATTTCCATATGGGTGTGGAAGTTTGTGTCTCTAACCAACAAATATCAGAACACTACTTAAACTCTTACAGTTCTTCACATTAAAGCTAGAAACTAAGAAAGCTTTCTACCTTCACTTTTAATGTTGTTTTGAAAGTTTTAACTAGTGTAGTAAGATGTGCCATGTAAATTAGAAGCATAACTATTAGAAATGAGAAGATATCTGCAAGGAACAATGGCTATTTTTGTATCTAGCAAGTAAACAAATCAGTTAAGAATTATCAGTTGGAATAAGAGGTCAGTAAAGTACCAACATACATAGAAGTTAATAATTTTCCTTGAGCACTAGTTAAATGTGAATGGATTCTTAGTTAAATCAGAAGAAACATGAGATCGAACCAAACCATATAAGAATGTATAAGAAGAAATTTTCAGATATTCTTAGAAGAAATGTGTGCTATACTTTAGATAACCTAAGTGATATGCTGTAAAATAATATTGGATGGATATTTCTTAATTTGAAGAGTGTTTTGACTTGTTAAAAAGGATGAATAGGAAGTTGAAGCCAAATTGAGCTGGTAATAACTGCATTTATCATGAAACGTCGTTGTGTTTACATGTTATTTTATTATTCCATTATAAAAAATCTTGTAATTATGATTTGTAACTTAAATTGCAGTTTTGGTAGATGAACCCCTTATTCATGCAACAACTTATATTCCTCTGATGGATAATGCTGATTCAAATCCTATGGTGGATAAGAGAGAGGTTATTGATCTGATTAAACCTGACCAAGTAGAAGTAATCCAGAAAACAGGGGCTAAAAAACTGAAGATTGAAACTGACAAAGGTAATGTATACAGAGTGCAACAGCCTATTGTATCGAAAAAGCATACTTTTGAGTTGTTATGGAATGAGTGCATTTTCTCATAGAATCAGTGAATTCCAGAAGGCTAATAGAGTCTTTGTGGTAAAGGAGTTATTGGTAGTTTTATAATCCAGTCCTCTCAGTTTTATAGAGCTGGACATTGGACTTTGACTTGCCTAAAGTCTCGTAGCTGTTTTGCTGTCTGATAATCTTTTCCCTTCTTTAATTATATCATGGTTTTCTGTGTTAATTCACAGAAAACTATTATTATTTTGGCCCATGTGGCTTGTGGGATCTTAGTTTCCTGACCAGGGACTGAACCTAGACCCACGGCAGAGAAAGTCCTGAGTCTTAACAGCTGGATTGCCAGGGAACTCCCTATTATTATTTTTTTAATAGTACTTTTTTTTTTTTTTTAAGAGCAGTTTAAGTTTATAGCAAAATTGAGTGGAAAGTACAGAGTTCCCATATACCCCTTGTTCCCATACATGCCCACAACTGCCTTTTTAAACTTATGATATAGCTGAAATATTAGAAACTCTGGGCTCCTTTGGGTCTAACAGGTGGCTGTTGCTTTTATGGAAACACAGGTGGTGTCTAATATAAGATCCCTAGGGGAACTGAAGTGAGGTATTTGGTGCATGGATTTTTTAAAATGTCAGGATTGCTTTTATATAGTTGATTTTTGTAAAATAAGACTTTGTTAATTGTCTCTTATTTTTTTGTCTGTAAAATTTGGCTCATATGTTGTGAGTATTACAGTTAAATAAGAATATTTGTGAACATATTTAGTATCGATACTAGCATACTAGACATTTGAATGCTTTTGTTTTCCTGTGGCACTTTAATACTCTGCAGTTTGGATGCAAACCTCTATGTATTATATGTGTCTCTGTGGGTGCGTGTGCGCTCAATCACATCTGACTCTGCAAGCCCATAGACTGTAGCCTGCCAGGCTCCTTTGTGGAATTTTCCAGGCAATTTCCTCCTCCAGGGGGTCTTCTTGACTCAGGGATCCAACCTGAGTCCCTTTTGTCTCCTGCATTGGCAGGTGGATTCTTTACCACTGCACCTGGGAAGCTCATACACATAATATATGTGGTAAACAACAAGGTCCTACTGTTTAGTTCAGGAAACTATATTCAGTGTCCCATGATAAACCATAATGGAAGAGAATCTAGAAAAGAATCTGTATGTATAACTGAATCACTTTGCTGTGTGGCAGAAATTAGCATAACATTGTAAGTTACCTATATACTTCAATTAAAAAACATAGATATTCTGCAGTTTGAGCAAATTTTTAGTTAATTATTCAGTGTTAAAGATGATAAGCACTTTTTTCCCCCTCTCTTAACTAGAGCATTTATTGTTGTTTGACCTGAAATATAAGTCTGTTTTCTCTTGGTTATTGACTTTCTGGGTCAAGAATTCTTGGTGCTTTACCTTTGCTGTCTTATCACATATCTTTTAAATGTTAATTTCTTTTTTCCCCTCTTTTAAGAAAATGCTGAAGTAAAATTTAAAGATTTTCTTCTGTCCTTGAAAACTATGATGTTTTCTGAAGAAGAGGCCCTTTGTGTTGTAGACTTGCTAAAGGAAAAGTCTGGTGTAATACAGGATGCTTTAAAGAAGGTAAGTATAGTTTTGATTATGAGCCTGTTTGAGAGCAGTGATTAGAAGTTCACCAAGCAAGACTTCTGCTAGAGCAATAAATTATACTCGACTCCCATCTTATACCCCAATAACACTTAGTCACATTTAAAAGTTCTGGAATGCCTTCAGAAGTTATTTCATGTATCCATACTAATCAAATTACCTATTTATTTCAGACAGGTATCCTAGTCATCTGAGGTTTGACAAAAATAAATTGCTTATAATAAATAAGATGATTTATATAACTTTAAAGTCATTTGGCACATGGCTAAGTTGTACCTTGCTTTACTGTGAATGTAAATACTGAAAGCAAGGTCAGATGGCTTCTGGATAACATATGGAATGTTTTTATGATTGAAGATAGCACCATTCAGAGCATCTGGGAACCTTTTTCTTGTGTGTGTGTGTGAGATATTACTTTTTTAAAGTAAATGATTTGAATGATAAAATCATTGCTATGACTAACTAAAACTTGAAAAAAATCCATGAAGCTGCTATGTAATTTCTCATTTTATTATAGTCACTATTATATCGTGTGTACTATGGGATATTGCAGAAGGTGACAAGTTTTTAAGTGTTACTTGTGTGAGATAAGATGACCTGGTATCTGGTGTTCAATATTAGATAGTGGACTTAACCATTCTTAGGGCTTCCTTGGTGGCCCAGACGGTGAAGTCTGCCTGCAATGTGAGAGACCTGGGTTTGATCCCCAGGTTGAGAAGATCCCCTAGAGAAGGAAATGGCAACCCACTCCAGTATTTTTGCCTGAAAAATCCCATGAATGAGGACCCTGGTGGGCTACAGTCCATGGGATCGGAAAGAGTCAACTGAGCAACTAAAACTTTTTTTTTAAGCACACATTCTCCTAACACATTTCTGCTTTAAAACCTTTAGTGGCTTCCATTTTTTTCTTAAAGACCACCCTAGTCTAAATCATCACTTCTTTTTTGATTACCGTCAGTATTCTCCTAGTTGATGTTTCTGTATTCCCTTGTAGCCTTCTAATCTATTTTTTCTACATAGTTCCAAGGTAACCTCTAAGGGGTAAATAAGGTTATATTGTTTACTGCTTTAAAAACATTTTGGATGCCTTTTCTCCTTGCACTTAAAACATAATCTAGATTCCTTCAAAGGCCTATGTCTGTCTGTCTATGTAGCCTTATCTCATGATATTTTCCTCATCCTCTCATTAAAGCATACCAAATGTTCTCTTCTGTCTGGATTGTCGTAAAACCCCTAAGCCCTTACCCCCAAACTTCTTTCTTTGTTTAATTCTTCCTTCAGTTTTCCATTTAAATATCATTTCCTCATTTAAGGCTAATTTGAATTCCTAGTCTAAATTATTCTCCCTCATAGACTTTCTCCTAACCATCTAAGTTTTTTTGTCATAGCATTTGTGATGACATTATGTCTGTCCATATTTCCAAGTATCTGTTGACAGTGTTTTACAAATCTGTGACATTTTACAATGTAGTATGCTTATTAGTCTCCATGTGGTGCCGGCAATGGTTCAGAGTAAAGGATGTGTTCAAGGATCCTCAGAATAAGTGTGATAACTGTATGACTTTGTATCCAAAGTCAGATAATTCTCTTGCAAGGAACTTTGTTGCAAGTGTATATCTTAATATATCTTTAAAGAGTTCTTAGAGTTTTAAGAAAATCTCCTAGCAGGGAAGAACCTCCAGCTGAAGTTAGTTACTAACTGTTTGAAATTACTTCTTTTTAAAATTAATTGGTTCAGGTTTTTCTCTTTTGGCTAAGGCTGTGGTTGGTGGTTTATGAGTGCAAGAATAGTCATTTTATTGCTTGGGATAGCTTTGAACTCTAGAGAATAGTCAGATTCCCCTTGATAGCTGAGAAGGAAGTTGAGAATTGTTAAAGATAATGTTTTGAAACTTTACATTTTTTCCTTTTTCTTGGAAGCTTTGGCTTTCAATTAAATCTTGTTCTGGCTTTCTCAGGGAGTGGTTCTATTCTTATCTTCAGGGACTCAGTGCCCTTGTAGATCCCCTGTATCAGGAAAAGACTAGGTGAGTTTAATTACTCTCTTTTCGTGTCATAAAAACTGAGTCTTGGTCAGACCTTCTAGTAGATTTCAAGATCCTGGATATAGGTGAATATTCCCATCTAATAAAGACCACCTCAGAGAAAGGGAGAAGATAAATGCAGGAATACAAGCATAGGTGTGCGATAGAGATAGAGGAGTTAGAGGACTTGCTGACTGATTAGATACGGTGGTTAAAGAAGAGTCTGGAATGAATGTTTTTTCTGGAGTAACTGGGTAAATCATGGTGAGAATGGTTATTCATGAATACATTGCAGAAGAAGAGAGAGCAGAGGGGTTTGAAAACTTTTAGGGAGTTGTTTTAGGCATACTTTGGAACTTTTAAGTGGTTATAATCATTTCACAGTTGAATATGTATTTCTATGGAGTTGAAAATAGTTTGCGTTGGGAGTAGTTTTGGAAAGTAATCAACTGTCATCAGTACATATAGGGGATGGGTGTTAGTCCAGAGAGGATGTGTGGAGAGGTAAGAAAGCTCAGGAATGAACCTTGAGAAGCATCAATATTTAAAGGTCAAGGAAAGCCACCACAAAGGATACTGAGAGAGAAAACACCAGGAAACAGTGGAATCACAGATGCTTAGGAAGGGTAGAGGGTTCAGCAGTGGTGGTAAAAATCACCAGTGACATGCTTTAGAGCGATCAGGGAGAATAAGGATTGAAAAAATGGATTGATATCCTTAGTGAAAGCACTTTCATTGTGCTGCTGCTGCTGCTAAGTCGCTTCAGTCGTGTCCGACTCTGTGCGACCCCATAGGCGGCAGCCCACCAGGCTGCCCCATCCCTGGGATTCTCCAGGCAAGAACACTGGAGTGGGTTGCCGTTTCCTCATTGTACTACTAGACTGTAAATAAGTGGTGGATGACTAAGGGTGGTGACACTGTCCCCTTTGAATAAGCATAGATGGGAAGAGGAAAGCAGAGTGGAAGCTAGAGGACTCTTACAGAGTTGCGGAGGAGATGTTCTGGGTATGTGTGTACACATACATACCTGTACTCTAAACGTAAAACAGAAGTGTCTTATAACTTAAACACAAAGGCGTACTGTGTTTAAAAACTTTGTGTTTAAGTTATAAGACACTTAACTGTTTTATGTTTAGAGTATAGGTTAAGATCCTGGGCTATAGGGTCACATTTCCTCACATTTACATCTATGTTACTACTTTGAGCTTTGTGGCTTTATATAGGTTACTTAACCTCAGTGCCTCACTTTCCTTGTTTTTAAAATGAGAATGATAATAAGATTTTGAGAATTAAATGAGATAGTACACAATGGATGCTTAAAGTTCTAGCATAACAAATGTTAATTCCATGTGATAAATGATAAGAAAATATTTAAAATGTATTTGATAAGTTTTAGTTGATTATTAATTTCCTCATGTTGGCCTTTAAATATACTTGCCTTCATTATGTGATTTCTTCCAATGCAAACTTATTAACTGTTTGGCCCCATGTTGTATAAGAAGAAGTCTATTTAAAATTTTTCCTACTTTCTGTTTTCCTTTCCTATCCACTTTTTAAAATTATAGCATTTGTTTATAAGATACTTATATATTTAATGTTTGTTTTGTGACTGTACCTTTTATGATTGTTTCAGTCTTAATTCTACAGCTTAATGGTGGGTTCGAAGCTTGATATCAGTTCTTTTGTCATATACCTCTTTATTTAATGTGGCTTTGCATTGACTCTTGTATAAATATTCCCTTGGACAAAGCACGTCTTTTCAATCCGGAGGCTCAGTGTCCCTTAAAAGAATTGAAATAATGGGTATAATTAAACATAAGTTGGGTCGTCTTTGCCTGTTGTCTTTATTTTTAAATGGCTGTCTGAGGAGGCCTTACAAATAGCTGAGAAAAGAAGAGAAACTAAAGGCAAAGTAGAAAAGGAAAGATACACCCATTTGAATGCAGAGTTCCAAAAAATAGCAAGGAGAGGTAAGAAAGCCTTCCTCAGTGATCAGTGCAAAGAAATATAGGAAAACAATAAAATGGGAACAACTAGAGATCTTTTCAAGAAAATTAGAGATACCAAGGGAACATTTCATGCCAAGATGTGCACAATAAAGGATAGAAACGTTATGGACCTAAGAGAAGCTAAGATATTAAGAAAAGGTGGCAAGAATACATAGAAGAACTATACAAAAAAGATCTTCATGACCCAGATAATCATGATGGTGTGATCACTCACCTATAGCCAGACATCCTGGAGTCCAAAATCAGATGGACCTTAGTGGAGGTGATGGAATTCCAGCTGAGCTATTTCAAATCCTAAAAGATGATGCTGTGAAAATTCTGCAGTCAACATGCCAGCAAATTTGGAAAACTCAACAGTGGCCACAGGACTGGAAAAGGTCAGTTTTCATTCCAATCCCAAAGAAAGGCAATGCCAAAGATTGTTCAAACTGCCACACAATTGCACTCACTTCACACGCTATCAAAGTAATGCTCAAAATTCTCCAAGCCAGGCTTCAGCAATACGTAAACCAAGAACTTCCAGATGTTTAAGCTGGATATAGAAAAGGCAAAGGAACCAGATATCAAATTTGCCAACATCCATTGGATCATAGAAAAAACAAGAGAGTTCCAGAAAAACGTCTTCTTTATTGACTACACTGAAGCCTTTGAGTGTGTGGATCACAACAAACTGTGGAAAATTCTGAAAGAGGTGGGAATACCAGACCACCTGACCTGCCTCTTGAGAAATCTGTATGCAGGTCAGGAAGCAACAGTTAGAACTGGACATAGAACAACAGACTGGTTCAAAATTGGCAAAGGAGTACATCAAGGATGTATATTGTCACCCTGCTTTTTTAACTTATATGCAGAGTACCTCATGCAAAATGCCAGACTGGATGAAGCACAAGCTGGACTCAAGATTGCTGGGAGAAATACCAATAAATTCAGGTACACAGATGATATCACCCTTATGGCAGAAAGCAAAGAGGAACTGAAGAGCCTCTTGATGAAGGCGAAAGAGGAGGATGAAAAAGCTGACTTAAAATATAATATTCAAAAAAAGATCATGGCATGCAGTCACATCACTTCATGGCAAATAGATGGGGAAACAATGGAAACAGCGACAGACTTTATTTTCGTGGGCTCCAAAATTACTGAGATGATGACTGCAGTCATGAAATTAAAAAACGCTTGCTCCTTGGAAGAAAAGCTATGATCAATCTAGACAGCATATTACAAAGCAGAGACATTACTTTGCCAACAAAGATCTGTCTAGTCAAAGCTGTGGTTTTTCCAGGAGTCATGTATGGATGTGAGAGTTGGACCATAAAGAAAGCTGAGCACCAAAAAATTGATGCTTTTGAACGGTGGTGTTGGAGAAGACTCTTGAGAGTCCCTTGGACTGCCTGGAGATCAAACCAGTCAGTCCTCAATAAAATCAGTCCTGAATATTCATTAGAAGGACTGATGTTGAAGCTGAAGCTCTGATACTTTGCCCACCTGTTGGAAAGAACTGACTCATTGGGAAAGACCCTGATCCTGGGAAAGATTGAAGGCAGGAGGAGAAGGGGGTGACAGAGGATGAGATGGTTGGATGGCATCACTGACTCCACGGACCTGAATTTGAGCTAGCTTCAGGAGTTGGTGATGGACAGAAGCCTGGCATGCTGCATTCACAAAGAATCGGACATGACTAAGGGACTGATCTTCTTTATGACTTAATTTCTTTACATGACTGGATCTTCTTTATCTGTTGTCTTTTTCATGTTTCGGTCATAAAAAAGATAAAGCTTTTGGTTTATTTCGTATTTACTTCTCTACACTGTGAACTCTGTGTCTTCTACTGTGGTTTCAGCAACACGTCTTTTTCTGTTTGCTGCTTCTAATTGGATTGTATATCTCATATGGTGTTACTTTTATGTCTACTTTGGGTTTTGCTAACTCATATTTCATCTCATTCTGTGGTCTTATTTTTCTTCTGAATTATTTCTTGTGAGGTCTGTTCCTTCCTCTTATTTTCAAAAATTGTTGGTATGTTAGACTTTAAAAAGTCATGGTGATATATTTTAATCACAGTTTTTATCTGTTCTTGACCATCTTTTTAGAGTTATTTTTCTGCACTTGGCATTTGGTTTTTCTTATTGCTTTCCTTGCTTTTTTCTCATATCTTACATAGACCCTGTTTTATTGCTTTTTCATTAATACCCCTTTTCCAATGAGAGGTGTTTCTCTTGCATCATCTCTGTGGCTAGAGGTTGATAATGAGGGGCCAAGCCCCACAGTTCTCCTTGGGCTATGAGCCTTTCCTTCTCAGATAAAAAACTTCATTCACCACAGAGTATCTCACTGTAGAAAATCTCTCGTAACTGCCTCACTGTTTAGCTGCCCTCTTTGAATTAGGTTTATCTGTCTAATATCTTCTGTATTTCTACTTCTGCTTCTTGAGACCTCCTAGCAAGAAAATTCCTACCTTCTATCTTTGTTCTTGTGCCTGATACCAAATGGGGGTTGGTTTCACCTTTCAGTGTATGCTTGTTAGCTTCAGAGAGCTGTGTAACCCATGGCACCTCTGTAGTCTTGGGTATATTCCGGCAGGGTTGCTGAGCATCTGCTTTGATCTCCACTACTTTGGGTAGTCTTTCTGATATTACGCTTTGACATTACAGTTGATTGTATTATTTTAGTTCAGTTTGCATTAGGTTTCTTGTTCCTTTTTTTGATCTTTTAGGAGCGAGAGAGTACTGTCTTGACTTTGTGTTTAAAAATGGAAGTCTATAATTCTTTGTAAAAATCTGTTTCTTGATTGATATGGGTCCTATTGTATACATCAGAACATGTAATGATATAGCGATTTTTCTGAATGATATTTCACTGACAGTGTTTGGTAGTCATTCTGTTTTATATAGCAAACTCTGCCTTGGCCTAAGAACACTTCATATCAGATAATTCATTTTCATAAAATTCACTAGCCATTGTTAATTATTAACAATTCTGTATTGGTTTCTCAATTGTAGTACAATAAAGGAGAGTTGACTGCGCTTGTTCATCAGCTTCAAGAAAAAGACAAGTTAGTTACTGCTCTGAAGGAAGATGCTGCCGCTATGAAGGATCGGTGTAAGCAGTTAACCCAGGTGAAGACATGCTTGTATTTAAGGGTTATACTTTCTGAATCAGAGGCAGTGAAGAATTTTAGAAATTGTTTATTATTCCTCATTTATTTGTGTAATAAATTTACACCCAGTGGAAGTAATTTTCTTTTAGAATTTAAATGGTGGAAATACCACTATTTCATGGTATTATATCCTATAGTCAAATTGTGAATTTAAAATAGCAGTACTTTTAGGTATACTAATTTCAGAATAATGGAAGTATTTGGACACTGGGAGCATGTTTCAATTGGTTCTGACCTAGAATTATTCTATAGAAGCACAAAACTCAGTGTGATCTTGTTTAAATCCAATTTATTGGATAAATGTGAAACTCTACATAGGTAGTTTTTAATCAGTGAAGTTCTTTAAACTCTTTTTACTCTGAGAGGTTTTTAAAAAAAATCTTTTAAAAAAATGTAAAAGTACAGACTTCCAGTTATAAAATATGTAAGGCCAGGGGAGGTAATATACAGCATGGTGACTATAGTTATTAATACTGAATTGTATATTTGAAAGTTGCTAGAGGAATTATCATCACAAGAAAAAATTTGTAACTGCGTGTGGTGATAATGTTAACTAGACTTATTGTGGTGATGATTTAGCAATAAATGCAAGAATTGAGTCATTATATACTCGAAACTAATGATATTCTGTGTCAGTTACATTTTAAAAGATCATGTAGACTGAGAACGAAATAGAATTTCTGTAGTAAATGTAGTCTCATTTTCCCTGAAGTGCTTTTTTCCTGTTAGGCGTTAAATACTGTAGAGTAAATGGAGTTTATTTCACCGTCGTTTATGTAGCTGCTTGATTACATTATGAGAATGGCCTCATTTATTTGAGGTGAATAAAAGTCAATGGAAAACAGTCAGATTAAGATTAATCAGTTATGAATACTAAAATAAGTATTTCTATAAGGTTAAAAACTATAATTTCCTGATTATTTTTGAAATTAGAAAAAGAATCTGTTTACTTTTGTGTGACTCATTGAGCTATATACTTAGGATGTATTGTGTGTACTTTTCCTGAATGTATTATGTACATCAGTAAAACAATTTGCACATGTAAATAAACTCAGGCTAATGGGCAGCTCTTAGTTAAATAAAAATCTTAAAGTTTATCAAGCAGTTTCGTAGAACAGAGGAAGTGGACTGATCATACCTGCAGGTAACTTTAAAGTTGCTTGGCTTTCTTGCATTTTAGTAATTAATATTTCTTCCAGGGGTTCATAATACTTGCAACACAAAAGGAAATCACTCTTTTAATGTTTGACTTGGGAAGATAATAAAACTTTCTGAGTTGTACTTTCCCTATTCTGCTATAAACATATCCTTATCTTTTCCTATAGGAAAGAGGCTTTTCTCTTCTTGATGATTTTGTACCTGGAAGTAATGAAGAATTAACTGGTTTGCTTTAAAAATGTTCTTTTTATAATCAGGTTAGATGTAGGATTTAATCCCACATTCAGCTCTTTAACTGTTAGACCAAGAGTACATTTGAAATACAAGTAAACAGCAGCTAAGTGTTTATGAAGGGAATTGGTATAAAGAGCAGGTAAGATGTAGAAGACAATTTTTTTTTAAACCTTTGACCTTGATTTTTAAGCAAGTACTTATTTCAGAACTCATGATTGTTTTGCTGACATCTTTTTTGCTGATGTTAAATATGTTTTCTTAGTAAAACCTTGTTCTTATTTTTTTAAGTAATTAAATTTTTTTTTTTTTTTTTTTCTGATTTACTCTTCTAGGAAATGATGGCAGAAAAAGAAAGAAGCAGTGTGGTTATAGCAAGGATGAAAGATCGAATCGGAACGTTAGAAAAGGAACATAATGTGTTTCAAAACAAAATGCATGTCAGTTATCAAGAGACTCAACAGATGCAGATGAAGGTATATTTTTGTTCTTTGAAAAGTGAAGTGAAAGTAAAGTTAGAATGTAACATTTTATCCCACATTCTTTGAATACAAAATTAAATAGTTGTATTCATTTTATTAGCAAACTTAAGTGCCCTCTGCTGGCTTTGATATAAATGGTTAATTAAACTGGCTCCTCCTTAAGTAAGCAACTTTTTTAGGTGGGGAGGCTGGAAGCTGTCAAGTAAATACTCTGTTACAATAGAGGTAAGCATCTGGTGCTTTGAAACAATGGAGATGAGAGGTGGGGAACAGAAGGAGTGTTAGGGAAGACTTGTTAGCAATGATAAACAGACTTTGTTGATTCTTTGAAAACAATTAGGCATTGTCAGGAAAGTGTGAAGGAATGGGCAACTGGGTATAAGGCTTATTAACCCAGTGAAATTCCTTCCCATCCTGAGAGATTGTTGGTTCAGTAGGTCTCTTTTAGGGCCCAGTATTGAGCTTTTTAATGAGTACACTCCAGGTTTTTTTGATGTAGGTTGTCTAGAGATAACAGCTTATGAGAAATACAGTAATAGTTGTGGTATTTGGCATTCAGGGCTGGAGTGAAGAGATCTAGAGAAATAAATAAAGGTCTTGTATACCTGAAGACATGTCAACAGACATAAATTTGAGCAAACTCCAGGAGATAGTGAAGGACAGAGGAGCCTGGTGTGCTGTAGTCCATGGCTTTGCTAAGAGCTGGACAGGACTTAGCAACTGAACAACATACCTGAAGACTGGTGGGCCAGTGAAGGAGTTTAAGCAACCCAGCAGTGTATATAGTGTTTTAAATTATTACTCTGACATAGAATGGAGAGTGATAGCAATGTAAAGAGTGGAACAAAAGATTGGAGGTTGGAGGTTGGAGGACTTTTGCCAGAATCCAAGTAAGAGAACACAAATCTTAAGTCAAGACATTGATAATGAGGGCATTTATTTGATAAAAAAAAAAGAGGTAGTAGATAGTGGAGAAGAGAGGGAAGATGATAATGGTTTTAGCTTAAGTGACCTTCAGTTTCATGTTCTTATTTTTGCCTGTTTTCTTTCAACACTTAAGAGGGTTCAGTGCTTATTGTCTATTTTTACAGTGTTAAAACATTTTCATGATTTCTGTTATGTCTGGACCAGTGATTTTTCGTTGTTTTCTTTCTTCTCTTGTTTTCTCACTCTCCCTTCCATTGAAATATCATCTTTATTATTGATAAAAAGACTATCGAAGAATATGGTTTGGCTTCCTTGTCAAGTGGGCTTATAATACTCCCCTTAATTGAACCTTGTGGATCAGTGATTTTTTTTGAAATTGTTTCCATTGCCAGATGATGCTTCAGTTTGTAAGTGCTTATTGGCACCTCAAAATTAACATGTGTGTGAAGTCAAACTGTTGATTTTGGTCAGGTTGTTTTTATTTTCTAGTGTTTTGAAGCATTATTATTTTTATGCTTGAATCCTTTGAATTCTCTCTCCTTTGCTCAATCTCCAACTTGTTTTAAAATCTTAAAGATACTTTACTTCTAGTTTTTCTTGCATTCAGTTTTTAGATATGACCTAAGTTATATTATTTCTTAGTAGCATTGTTACAACATTCTTTTTTATTTTTAGAGAAGGTAATTTACTTTTCACTTTTTTAAGTTGATTGATTGCTGTACAATATTGGTTTGATTGCTGTCAGACATCAACATGAACTGCCCATAGATGCACGTATGCCCCCTCCCTCTTGAATCTCCCTCCCACCTCCCATCCATTCTCTCCCCTCGAGGCTGTTACAGAGCCCCAGTTATAGCATTCTTAAGAGGTCTCTTTTCCAATCTAATATATAATTAGCACAAGATTTTTATTTGTAAAATACTGCTTTGGTAACATTAGTAGTCTGCTGAAAAATGAACAGTTCTTTACTGTTATCAGAATTCCAGTAGTATTTTCTGTGGAAATGCCACTAATAATGGAAAAAAAAAAGGGAATGAATCTCTTCTCAGGTTCTTAACCCATCCACTACTTTGATGCTTTAATTTGGCTCAATCCTCCATCTTCCCAGCCCTTAGCCTTTTGAAATATTCTTTTCCATTAACCAGATTATTGAAGAACTGATTTTTCTTGACCTCATGTGATCTTTTTCCCTTTTAATTCTGACTTACATTCTTTTGAAAAGTAGTTGGATAGCTGTAGCAATATCTTTTATTGAAGGTTAAGGGTTTTTAAGTGAACTTGATTGTTTACAGAGGTCAAGATATAGTTTATATGTGATGTTTTCTGAGAATTAGCAACACATACTTTTTTTCCTCTCAATTGAATAGGTTTACTGAAAATTATTAATTGTTTCACATACTAAAGTGAGGATGTGGGAATGTAAGTTTCAGTGTTTTTTGTCTTTTGATTCTATAATTCCGAAATAAAAAACTAAAAGTCACATATTTTAGCAGGTAGATTTTTGTATAGTGAATTTGCCATCTATTTGGATATGGCTCAATTTGTAACTTATTGTAAATGTTTCAAACATATTTTCAGTCTTTAAACTTTTGATTACTAAAACCTTTTATTTATTGCTAACTTAATTGACATATTCTAGGATCAATACAGTTTCAGTTCTATATGAGTCTTGTGTAGGAAAAATTTCTAAAAATATCTTTCAGTTCTAAAACACCATCTTAGGTATTTATTGTGCATATGATAGCAGCCAGCCTCTACTTGCTTTCTTGAATGCTGTGACAACTTATATTTACTTCGTATTTGTCACTATCAAAATGTATCCTTTAAATTTGCTTATATTTATTTGAGAAGGCTATCCAGACTTTATTCTATTGATGCTTTTTTACTTTTCATCATGATAAATTTTCTTTGAGATTAGCTCTGGCAGTTATTGTTTTCTAAATCTTATGTGTGTAAAATAATTTTAGTTCCAGCAAGTTCGTGAGCAGATGGAGGCAGAGATAGCTCACTTGAAGCAGGAAAATGGCATACTGAGAGATGCTGTCAGCAACACTACAAACCAGCTAGAAAGCAAGTATGTTCCCAAATGCTTTACTTTTAATAAAATGACAGTATTTTCATTGAATGGTAGAGTGTTTTCTTCAGTCACCAAAATGTGTTTGATAGTAATTGGTTAAACTTTTGCTTTTTACGCTTGTTTTTAAAATGAATAAATTTTCAAAACCTATCCTCTTGCTTTTGAAGAACCTCTTCAGTTAAATTGTATGATAAATACTAGTGCCACCAGTGGAATAGCTTACAAATTTAAGAGACTGAATTAGCAAGTTTTAAACTTTCTGTTTCATTTAACAGTAGTTCTCAAGCTTCATTATTCTGAAGAATATCTGGCATGTTAGCTGCAAGTCATATTCTTGAGTCTTATCCTTATAAGTTTATGATTTAATGGCTCTGAGGTAGAGTCCTAGAATCTGCATGTTAAGACACCTTCCTTGTGATAGTGATTTAGTTGGTCTGAGCCATACTTGGGCATGCAAGCGCGCACAGTGCCATACTTTGAGAAACTGTTCTAGAGAAGACTAGTAGCGTGCTTACATAGAATAACTATTCTGATTGGTTGATTGAGAACACTGATTTGAGAGTGTTACTGTTGATTCATACTCATGGTGTGTGGTTACCCATTTTTCTTGATTACTTTATGGTAATTTTAGTGTTTGTATTATTGTCATCAGAATGATTCAGAGATTATATTCAACCAAATTCTTTTTTAGTAGACACTTAGAGCATTCGTTGTCATTTACCTGTAACTGGAATCACTAACTCAGCAAAACTCACATATTTTCTTTACTCATTTACATGTGTTTGTAATAAAGGTTCCTAATCCAGTTAACTGTTTTCAGGCAGTCTGCTGAACTAAACAAACTGCGCCAGGATTATGCTAGGTTGGTAAATGAGCTGACTGAGAAAACAGGAAAGCTACAGCAAGAGGAAGTCCAAAAGAAGAATGCTGAGCAAGCAGTTACTCAGTTGAAGGTGAAACATTACCTTTATTTATCATTTCATAAATAATGTGGCTTTTCAATCCAATGACCTGAAAATGTATATAGCTTTTGAGAAATGTAGTTTGAGGCTTAGTGGGCCTGTATAGAAACAGGTACACTAATGAAAGAATTGAATACAGGCTTGAGTTTGAAGTTAAAGACTATTTAAAAATTGATATTAGCTGATTGACAGGCATAAACAGTAGAATTTTACCTTATGTGTGGAGGTGAGGGTCTGCATGTGTAAGACAAAAATCAAAATTTTGATAGTTAAAATTACCTTCAGCATCACTTATCAATAACTTGACTCTCTTAAGTAAGGTTAGTAGAGCCTGTGTTTATTTCAGCATGGGAATAGATGATTTTCTGTTGCTTGAGCACAAGGCCAAGTAATACTCCAGTTGCTTTCACTTGAGCCATAGTAGAAAAAAAAACCACACAGTTTCTTTAGACACCAGAGTGCACTTGGTACCATTAGATGCTCATACTGAGAAGACATGCATGGGCTTGCTTAGGCTGACAGAGAGAAAGGAGTGGACTTATTTTAGCCTGCGCATATTGAGTAGAGTGATGGGTAGAATTGTCTGTTCCTCCTTGTACAGGGGAGAGGATTTGTTGAACAGTTCAGTTTCTGTAAGTTAAATGTATTGGACAGATTCCTACCTAAGTCATCAATATAAATGATATACATTAATACCAGTTCCAGAGTTCAGTTCAGTTCAGTCGCTCAGTTGTGTCCGACTCTTTGCTACCACATGAATCGCAGCACACCAGGCGTCCCTGTCCATCACCAACTCCCCGAAGTTCACTCAAACTCATGTCCATCGAGTTGGTGATGCCATCCAGCCATCTCATCCTCTGTCGTCCCCTTCTTCTCCTGCCCCCAATCCCTCTCAGCATCAGAGTCTTTTCCAGTGAGTCAGCTCTTCACATGATGTGGCCAAAGTATTGGAATTTCAGCTTTAGCATCATTCCCTCCAAAGAACACCCAGGACTGATCTCCTTTAGAATGGACTGGTTGGATCTCCTTGCAGTCCAAGGGACTCTCAAGAGTCTTCTCCAGAGCAGTAGGGGTTAAAAGAGCTCTGAGGATAATTGAATGTAGAAAGTAGCATAATTTTTGTTTTCTTGAAGTTTTCATGGATCTCTGTGGGAGAGTGATATTTTTGTCCTATCTTTTATTAAATATTTGTCTTACTAATATATTTGCAGATGGCATTCTTAAATATGTTTGTGCTCTATGGATATGGATAAGTAGATTAATGAAATTAAATATTGTAGTCACAATTGAAGTGTTGTGCTAAGAATTTTAGGAACCTACTAAAATTTAGCAATAAAGATAAAATCCTGTCTTTTGAAGAGCCTGTCACCTGAAGGAAGATTATTGGAAAGCTCATCATAGCTAAGTGGGTCAGATATATACATACCAGCAGCCATATTGATCCACCAGCACAAATAAGGAGTTTCTAAAATCTCTAATCTGTAAATCCTGTATATTGGTGGGTAGAATGTCTGTGACTGATAATATTTGTGCATATTATCAGGCTGAGCACATCTGCCTATGTTATTAAAATGTGGGAGACTAGTGACTAGTTGTTGGAAGAAGCAGTTTTATGGCACAGCAGTAAAGATTGAGGATGCTTTTTTTCTGTAAACTGAAATCTTGTATTCGTGCTG
The DNA here is from genome assembly GCA_006410615.1 of Neotragus moschatus. Classification (NCBI taxonomy): domain Eukaryota; kingdom Metazoa; phylum Chordata; class Mammalia; order Artiodactyla; family Bovidae; genus Neotragus; species Neotragus moschatus. The sequence continues at coordinate 706,187 of SJYA01001467.1, read as the reverse complement.
ACTTATCCTTTCCCCAGGTTCAACTTCAAGAAGCTGAGAGGAGGTGGGAAGAAGTCCAGAGCTATATCAGGAAGAGGACAGCAGAGCATGAAGCATCTCAGCAAGGTAAGGGGAAGAAATATTCATATAAAGTTATTATGCAATTCTGGGTAAAATTTTCTCCCCTCTCCATATGTGAAGAAAGTATAAATTGGCATTTTGGTTATAGCTCAATAAAAATAGCTTTTACACTTTGAATACTTTTATTTCTTTAACATTTCTCAGGGTTTTAAAAATAAGTCTCTACTGGTTTTGTCTGAGGTATTAAGTTGCAGATAAAATTATAGTCCATAAACAGGGTACTAGGAATCTATGTGCGTTCCGTTTCTGTGGTTATTTTCTCTCATTCTATGATCAGTTCTTTAGTTTTTTTTTTCTAAGAAGGACTCATTCCTGTATTGTGAAAAGAAAAATGGTGAGAGCGTTACCACTCCAAGTAGTTGACTGAAAACTACGTAATGCTAGCTTTCACTATTTATTCTTAATTTGATGAATTCATTTAGGAGATAATGGAGCTTGTAATAGTGTGTTTTATCTCTGTCCCCCTTCCTCCCATGAAAGTGGTGGTGAGCCTGTAGTAAAATACAGTTCCAAAGACAAGAGTAGCTCTTACAGAGTTTTGGCTCTGTATTAGACCTTTGGTTTCCTCTGATATTTTTTACCCCTAGGCATTTCCCTTTGGTTCAATATTTAGATATATCTAAGATATTTGAAGGCTTTTAAAAAATATATATGAAGTTTGTTGTTATGTTAAGTATGTTAGCTTATTTTTAATTAGTATGTTATATTTCATCAACAAAGCATTAGATTTTAACAGTATAACTGTGTAACTCAATGTTGAGTCAAGATAAATAAAGGTATAATTCTTGAGCAGTGTTTTTAATTTCCTGAAGTTAATTATTGCTATATATGTATATACACATATAATGTATATATATAATGATTTTTATTTTGCTGCTAGGGTCTCAGTTGTGCGTGCAGGACCTTCCTTGCATCATGTGGGATCTTTCTGTTGCAGTACACACACTAGTTGTGGCTTGCAGGCTTCAGTAGTTGTGCCCTCTGTGAGATCTTAGTTCCCCCACCAGGGATTGAACTTGCATCCCATGTATTGCAGGGTGGATTCTTAACCCCTGGACCACTAGGGAAGTGGTCCTTTATATTTTTAACTTGCTTTATATTTTCAGTTTGCTTGATCTTTGTTTTATTGTTTCAGATTTTACCTAAGGTTAAACTCCTTAACCTCTCTGCTTCCTCCTGCCTCTCAACATGTTAGATACTGGCGAAGCTATCAGTTTTTCCTGAGGCTGTGCCTTTGGAGTCCTCATTCTTTCTGCTCCAGTACTTGTTGCTTTCTAGGTTGATGCTGAGCTGTCTTCTGAGACTTCCTTTAGTCTATTTACTCTGTATTCTGGATCCTATGTCATTGCCATCTTTTTTGCTTTCCTCCCTCATTTAATAGTATATCTTTTAGTTGCTCTATAAGAATATATCTCGAGGTACATTTCTTGAGGCTTTGAGTATCTGAAAATGTTTTTAGTCTTTCTACTTTAATGCTTAATGGGTATTTTGGATGTGGAGTTCTGGGTTGGAAATAGTTTTCCCCAGAGAATTTTGAAGGTATTAATTTGGTATTTTAACTTCTCCTAATTTGGTGAAAAATATATTCTCCTGATTCTAATCCTGGATGTTACCATTACATGTTTAATTTTCAGGACTTCTTTCTTGAGTTGTGTTCCATTCTATTATTAGTGTCTTGTTAAAGAAATGACATTATCTTTTCTTAAAACTATGTAACACACTCATATATACATTTTTTTCCTCTCTGTTTGCCTCTCTGCCCTTGGTGGTAGTGTGGTATGTTTTTATTTGTTTGTTTTTACCTCCCTTGTTTTAGAATTATTTGTCTTGTAGAATGGGGAGGCAACTCTCATGAGTTTCTGTTTTCTTGAGCTTTTACTTTACTCTTCCTCATCTTTGCCAAGTCAGTGATCATCTCTCCATTTATTTTATCTTAATTTCTTGTGATTTGGAATTATATTCATTTTCTAATTTCATCAAAGACTGTTTTTTGTTTCTCATTTTCTCGTTTTGGGATTATTGCTAAGAATAGAAGTAGGCAGAAAAGTCTTAATTACTTCATCTTACACCAGGACATTTGGCAGCTTTCAGCATCTTTCTCTGTTCTCTAGGTATGAGAGTACGAGGAATTGACAAGAAATTCACTGAATAACTTACTAAAACATCTTTGGGTAAATTAAGAATGTTTTCAAGAAATGATACAGCAGTTTTAAACATTTATGTACTGTTCAGTTAACACATTTATTAATTATGTATTTTGTGTCAAGCTTTGGGCATAGCTCTGGATATAGAGAAAAGGCGATCTCTGATCTCAAAAAGCTCACTCTTTGGGAGAAGAGGTGAATTAGTACAGTGTGGCAGGTGCTGTGAAAAAGGTAAGCATAGGCTGCTCAGGGGAGCCATATACAGGTGGGAAAGCACAGGAGAGATTCAAAAGGGGAATATTCCAGGGGAGATAAGCCTGCTCTAAAGATGAGTAGCAGTAACAAGGCAAAGGAAGAGACCTTTGTAAAATGCAGTGTTTTGTTAGATCTACAGAGTAAATTTGTGGCCAAAGAAAATGAAGTACAGAGTCTGCATAGTAAGCTCACAGATACCTTGGTATCAAAACAACAGTTGGAGCAAAGACTAATGCAGTTAATGGAATCGGAGCAAAAAAGGGTGAACAAAGAAGAGTCTCTACAAATGCAAGTTCAGGTATCTAATTTTCCCTCTTTAAAAAATAATAAAGATGGGCTGTGGTTGGATGTGTCTTGTGTAGGAGAGAGAGGATAGCCTTCTTTATCTTAATTTTGGAGTGGGGATGAAAAATTTAATCTTTGAGCAGTTGTCACAATATGGTCTGAATATGTGCTCAAAGATGCCTTTATCCACAGTCTTATGCTTTTTGTATTAGATTAGGAACAGTATAATGTATTCTTCATTTCTGCTTTATAAATTAGCTCTGAGAATAGAATGCCTCATCATTGTTATTTAAAATGGTGCCTTTGGAATCTTAAGAGTACCTTTAAAAGATAAACAGATGTACCTGTAACTCATTTTGTTCATATACATTGGCATTTTTGATAGCACACTTCTTCTCTCTCCTTTTTGGTTTTTGAAAGGATATTTTGGAGCAGAATGAGGCATTGAAAGCTCAAATTCAACAATTCCATTCCCAAATAGCAGCCCAGGTAATGGTGCTTTCTTATTGCTTGTCGTTACTAATAGCTTCCTAGCTGTGTAAATAATTTGAGTGCCTGTTCAGTGCCATGCACTGGATTAGTAGTTGGGTGACTAGTCAGTGAATCAACTGGCTGATCCTGAGTGGTAAGTGCTCTGATAATTACGTTTAGTGCTGTGAGAGAACAGTATGAAAGAAATCCAAATCTGACTAATGGGAAGATGGGTTAGAGAGTTTTTAACCTTAGGAGGGAAAAAAATGTCCATCATCCTGTCACAAAAGAGGAATTGGCCAAACGGTGTCAAGAATAACAGTTTATATATTAAAAGTATTCATTAAATATTCACTAAACCTGTTGTTCTTTGGCATCGTTGTTGTGTAACATGATAGGTAGGTAGGTAGATATAGATACATAGCCTTTAGAATATAAATTAATATAAAGAGAAGAAAATTTTAAATACTTAACTTGTTAGCTTGTTCCCATAATATACATACTATGAATTTCAATTTTTCAACTTAAAATTCTAAAAATTGTTTGTAGGAAAAGTAATAGAACAGAAGTCACTTTTCTGTGTGAAAAGTAGTTCTAACATTAAAAGCTTGTTTTTAAGGTTCAGGCAAGTTGAAAATCCCAAAACTGCAAACAGGTTTTTTTTTGGTGTTTTTTTCCTAATTGTTTTCTTTGTATGAACTATTGTGTAAAATTAATTGAGAAAGAATTACATAGGTGTTTGTGTGTATATGAATGTTTGTGTGTATGTGAATTATTAACTCAAATTGGATTGAGATCTTAAGTTATAGCTGAGAGGTAGTTCTAGAAGATTTATCAGAAATACTTTGAAAAGCAGAGATGAACACGGGCTTTATCAAATGACTTTTTAAACTTAATCATGAATGGTATCATTTCATTACTAGAAATTTTATTAAGGAGAAGCTCATAAATGAAAAATAGCCTTTGCTGCTTTTTTTTTTCCCCCCCCTGTATGTGTGTTTCTTGTCAGTTAAATAGTTTTCAGGCCTGCCAGCTTATTTCATTAGAAATATCTTATAATGCTAATTCCCTAATACTGGAAGCTGTTGATCAAATTTACTTTCAGAATAATAGCTGTTATTTAGTGAACATTCATCATGAGCCAGCTACTTCCTTAACTTTATATACATTTATTTCTTTTAATTTTTAAAGCCCTATTGTGATGATGATTGTACAACCTTTGAACTTTCTCTTAAAGGCTTTTATGTTGACACTGTTTTTCTTCCTTAGACCTCCGCTTCAGCTCTAGCAGAAGAATTACATAAAGTGTAAGCCTGCCTTTCTATATTTCTTTTAAAATTGCTTAGTCATCACTAATTTATATCTGTTAGCTTCTACACTTATGATTGATTTTATGTTCTAACTTGTTCAAAAATTACTCTCAACTAGATTTGGAACAGCTTTAGCTCTTCTACCCTTATGCATTGTGTATTCTGTGTTTTTATGTCTTTGTCATAAAAAGAGTTGGAAAAACTCTTTCCTTTGGGCTTAGCAGTTATGTGGAAGATATCACTGTGATTTGAGATTAGTGGAAGTTAGTTTTTGTATCTAATAAGTAGTTACAGCTACTCTGTATCTAACTATGAAGTGGTTAGATGGCATCGTTGACTCAATGGACCCAAGTTTGAGCAAACTCCAGGAGATCGTGAAGGACAGGGAAGTCTGGCGTGCTGCAGTCCATGGGGTCGCAAAGAGTTGGACATAACTGAGCCATTGAACAACAGCAATCTAACTATATGGTGATACACCAAAAATAAAATTCCTTTTTTGTTATGTATTGTATAATTTGTATAGACATGGATCACGTAAGTTCAGAAGAGCTGAAAAATATTTTTGACATTACGAGGCTTGTGAGCTTAAATTATTAACTTCTTTGACTTCAAGTTTTAAAATAGGGGTGTGTATTTTATGAAGTTTTAGTAATGCACGTGACCGTTAACTACTAACTGAAAGGGTCTATACAGATTGAAGGTACAGTTATATGAAAATTTACTTAAGTAAGGTTGATCGTACTTGAGGCTTCTAATCCTTTAATTTGTGACTTGACTTCTAAATGTTTATTGAATGTACAAATCTATTTCTTTTTAAAGGATTGCAGAAAAGGATAAGCAGATTAAACAAACTGAAGACTCTTTGGCAAGTGAGCATGATCATTTAGCAAGCAAAGAGGAAGAACTTAAGGTATAGTACTTCTCAGAAATGGCTACAGTACTTCATAGGCATCCTGATTCTGTCATCAGCACAAATGTCTGTGAAGCCAGAAATACTCGAGAATTCTTTTGGAAATTTTCTCTTTTCTAAACTACAAAATCCTCTTTAGCCCTCTAAGAGGAGAAGTTCAAAGGCCTTTTCTCACATGATATTATTCACAGTAATATGGGAAATATGTTAAATAACAGTAGTTGATTGTTTTCTTTCTGATAAGAAGTGGTAATTTGAGATTTATGCTTTGAGACCTTTGCTTAGGTAGAAAGAGACACAACTTCAAATCTAATTTTATATTAAATAATTCTAATATTATTTTTCCTTTTGTTCTAGGACATACAGAATATGAATTACTTATTAAAAGCTGAAGTGCAAAAATTACAGGCCCTGGCAAATGAACAGGTAGATCTTTATTGCTTTTAAGCATTTACCTTAGAATTAGAGTTTGTTTATACTTATTTTCATTGGTATCACAAGCCCTAGTTTTATCCATGTAGATAATAAGTATAATGGTTACCTGTGTTTAAGTATAATGGTTACCTGTGTTTGGCTGTGTGATGTGTTGTTAAAAGCCTCTTCTGTTTGACCATGACCCTCACAACTCACCTGAATGTTTCTATATTTATGTTGAAATTAATATTTGAAGTTGATCACTTTTGAGTTATTGGTGAGTGAAGTGAAAGTCACTCAGTCATGTCCAACTCTTTGCGAGCCCATGGCCTATACAGTCCATGGAATTCTCCAGGCCAGAATACTGGAGTGGGTATCCTTTTTTTTTTTCCAGTGGATCTTCCCAACCCAGGAATTGAACTGGGGTCTCCTGCATTACAGGCAGATTCTTTACCCACTGAGCTGTCAGGGAATTATTGGAGGACTTGATTATAACACTCATGTGCTGATTTGTTTTAGCCTTCTACCATTTAATCAGAAAGGGATATAGCTTTTTCTAGGATAAAAGTTGATCAGTGTGAAATAAAAAATACTAGAGAGCAAAAATTATTACAGTAAGGTATGCTATTCATTTTACTATTAATATTTACTCTATATGCAATATAACTTTAATAAGTAAAATTAAGTAAAAGAATAGGTTTGAGTGGTTCCTGAGAAATAATAGAATTCTCATCTCATTCCCCACATAGGCTGCTGCTGCACATGAACTGGAGAAGATGCAGAAAAGGTGATTAAAGTATTGCTGTACTTTAGGCCATTCATACACTTATATTGAAGTGTAATTGAAGAAAATATTACTGCTAATAACTGATAGTTGTGCACATAATTTATATAAGCTTTCTGAATGTATGAAGTATTGTTTTTTCTTCACAGTATTCATGTTAAGGATGATAAAATACAATTGCTTGAAGAGCAGCTACAGTGTGAAATTTCAAACAAAATGGAAAAATTGAAGGTGTGTAATTAAACTTGTCAACTCAGCTTTCTTTGAACAACCTTGCATAATTTTTAGTTGAAGTGAGTGTAGAAATAACTACTTTTTATGTGTAATCACTCTGAAACAGTATTTCTCTAGTTTACTTGGGGACTTAATCTATTATTTTGACTTATCTGCTTTTATAATAGACTTTTGATATTTGTTTTGCCCCAACCTTTTTCTCTACATTTTTCAGTTGATGGTTTGAGATGTTTTTATTTGCCTCTGTTGCTGATGTATTGCTAGTTTCTGTTCATGGCCAAATATCTTGAGTATTATTGTAAAGTATTCTGATTGCATGGGTACATCTCTGCATGCAGTAAGATTTGCTTTTTTTTTTTTTTTTAATTTGTGGGGTTTTTTTTTTGCTTATTTAATAGTAATCCTATAAGTACTCTCTTATGAAAGCAGGGTTTCCCAGAATTCATTGGGACAAATTGTTAAACTTTTTGAAATACACATGAAAGCGTTCTAAGCCCAGTGTTAAAACATTTGGGATAAACCACATGACTGAATTAGGGGGACTTAGTAGAAACTACTTTTTAGATATCATCATACATGCTCATTATACCATTACTGTATTCCTGTNCTCTTATGAAAGCAGGGTTTCCCAGAATTCATTGGGACAAATTGTTAAACTTTTTGAAATACACATGAAAGCGTTCTAAGCCCAGTGTTAAAACATTTGGGATAAACCACATGACTGAATTAGGGGGACTTAGTAGAAACTACTTTTTAGATATCATCATACATGCTCATTATACCATTACTGTATTCCTGTACCCTGGAAATACATTGATTTAAACCAAAAATGAAGCCACTATGAGATTTGCATTCTTAGGTCAGTATATAATTCACCTCTCACTTTATAAGTGCTTATAGTAATTATACGGCTTTGATTTTTTAAAACTTACTCAAATGGTTGTTTGTTAATTTTTCCTAATAAAGCAGTAAATTGAGATTCTTTCTTTTAGATTCTAAGTGACCAAAACAAAGCATTACAATTAGAAGTTCAGAAGCTACAGACTCTTGTTTCTGAACAGGTATGGCTTTTCATGAATTGTAAGTTAGAAACATTCAATGTATAACAGGATACGGTTCTTTTTAAATAGTAGTCAACTCATTCATTTTTAGGAATTTTGTTTAAATGTAGATATGTCTTTAATTGCATTTCTAGTCATCTTGTGCTGGTCAAGTATCTAAATTGAGGAAAATTTACATTTTCTTCCTTAGAAGCTAACGTGAAGCTGTTTATAAGCACCACCCCCACACCAAAAAAAAGTTTAATAGGATGCATAAAAATAATTTCTTTAAATCAGTTTGATACATTTAGCTCTCAGGATAATAATCCTTGGACTTTGAGGGCTTCAGTTTTTTCCTCTCAAAACAGTGTGGATTCTTAAAAAGATAATGTGTTTGAAACTTACTTTGTTGTTGTTTAATTGTGAAGTCGAGGCAGATTGTTTTTGTGACCCCCTGGACTGTATGTAGCCTGTCAGGCTCCTCTGTTCATGGGATTTCCCGGGCAAGAATACTGGAGTGGACTGCCATTTCCTTCTGCAGGGCATCTTCCTGGCTCAGGATCAAATTCGAGTCTCCTGCATTGGCAGGAGGATTCTTTTTTTTTTAAGTTTAAATTTTTATTTTTTAGTTTGTTTTGCTTTACAATACTGATTTCATTTTGCCATACATTGACATGAATCAGCCACAAGTGTACCTGAGTTCCCAATCCCGACCCCCCCCCCCCGCCC